>CAUYPK010069272.1:0-25551 GCA_963574355.1 Loris lydekkerianus | reverse complement strand
GAGATGATGAGCATTTTTTCATGTGTTTGTAGGCCAGGCAGTTTCTGTTCAAGTCTCTTGCCCACATAGAAATGGGGTTATTTGTTCTTTTCTTATTGATTAGTTTGAGTTCTCTGTGGATTCTAGTTATCAGACCTTTGTAGGAAGCATAATCTGCAAAGATCTTCTCCCATTCTGAAGGTTGTCTGTTTGCTTTGCTTACTGAGCTCTTGGCTGTGCCAAAGCTTTTTAGTTTGATCAGATCCTAGAAATGGATTTTTGGTGTTGCTTCAATTGCCCTGGGAGGTCTTCCTCATAAAAATATTCTCCCAGGCCGATTTCTTGAAGTGTTTTCCCTGCACTCTCTTCTAGTATTTTTATAGTTTCATGTCTTAAGTATAAATCTTTTATCCAGTGAGAATCAATTTTTGTTAATGGTGAAAGGTGGGGGTCCAGTTTCAGTCTTCTACAAGTCACCAGCTGGTTCACCCAGCACCATTTGTTAAATAGGGAATCTTTCTCCTACTGAATGTTTTTGATAGGCTTATCAAAGATCAAATGACGATAAGTATCTGGGTTCATCTCTCTTAGTTCTCTATTCTGTTCCATAAATCTACCTCTGTGTTTTTGTGCCAGTACCATGCTGTTTTGATCACTATAGATTTGTAGTATAGCCTAAAATCTGGTAACATGATGCCTCCTGCTTTGTTTTTATTTCTGAGTAATGTATTTGCTATTCAAGGTTTTTTTCTGATTCCATATAAAACGAAGCACTATTTTCCCAAGCTCTTTAAAGTATGACAGTGGTGCATTAAATCTGTAGATTGCTTTGGGTAGTACGGATGTTTTAACAATGTTGATTCTTCCAGCCATGAGCATGGTGTGTTTTTCCAGCCTTTTGTTTCTAATACTCCTGATGGGCTTCTGTAACACCTGTGAGCTGCCGTCTGCTTCCTTGGCACAATCCTGATTGTGTAAGATTCTTAGAGAATGGGCTGATTTTAGGAAACGCCAGAACTGAGAAAGGCCTTCTGGCTCAACTGACTTCCAAAGGGAAGCTGCTCCTGGCAGCTGGGTTAAGACACCCCTAAATCCACTCACTAAAAGGATGTGCCACCCAAAGCCACCACCATTTCCCTTTGTCTTTATTTTCTGTTTTTACTTCTAAGAACATCTGGACAGAGAGGAAGCCTAAAATCTATCAACCATCACCACACTGGGGCGGGTTGTGGTCATCCACAAAGGGGTGGGCTAAAATTTTCGAAGCTACTTAGGAAATCAGAACCAATTCCCGAGTCTTTATCAACCCCACCCCCCAGTTTTACAAAATAATTCATCTGGACAAATTCATTAACACAAGTACATTTTGAAAAGGAAATGCATTAACAACCTAAAATAATATGCTGTTTTCAAGTGTGTTCAAGCAAACAAGCTCTTCTTTTCTCTTTTTAAAAAAAATTCCCCAGAGAGACTTTACTGAACAATATTTTGGGAGACCAGTTCTAATGGTTTCATAAACTTGAAAGTACTAAAATGAAATATCTTTTCTTAAAAGCACCATAATGCAGTCTTGTCGCTAATTCAGACCGTGTGCTCCCCAATTAGGCAGGTTAAACTCTATGTTGCACCCTGCATATAAATTGTCAGATAAACAGAACCCTCTCAGTGGTTGATAGCCAAGTGATGACATTGTTTTCTTCAACTTGTTCAACTGCAGCAAAGAGAAAACCCAGTTCAATTTAAAAGTAACAACTTTAGAAAGATATTGCATTTATTTCGTGACTAAGAAAAAATAAAACATCTTTCTCCTTTAGCCACCTGGCCCTCTGGGGAAGTCATGTTTTCTGAAAAATCTCAAAACTGAAAGGCAGAAATGCCATTTAAAATAAATAACGTAACCAGGATCCAATCAAAAAGAACACTTCCTGACCAGGGGTGTTTTTATTTTGTAAGTGGGGGGGGTCCTTTCTTCACCTTCAGTTAAGATTCAGGATTTCAACTCAAAGCACGGTTCCAAATCTAAACTCTTTAAATGCATCAGCCAAGAAAACCGTTATACAACAGTTCTGAAGGGAGAGATCCATCATCCGTTGGCTCCTGGGGTGGCAGAGGGATCGGTTCAGTGTCCCTCTTTCAAGACCACCGAGAGCAGGTCACCTCCCTGATCCCATGGTAACAGCATCTCACCTTTTATGAAGGGCCTTCTTGCAGCTGCCTCTCTGGCCTGGCAGCTTGTACTAACGGCCAAATCATCAGGACCCCTGCAGGCTCTCCGCAGAGCAGCAATTTTCTTTTGCTTTGCTTTGATTTCCTCCATCCTGGAGAAAGCCATTTTCTTCTGCACTTGTCAAAACATCTTTGCCATTTTATGAGTTTTAGGGCTCGCCTTTTCCCCTAAAACTGAGGCTGAGGAAGAGATACCCAAGGTTAGTGCCCAAGTTTCCCTTAGTTAGAGGGGTCTCATGAACACCCCGTACCCAACAGCCAACATCTCCTGTGGGTGAGGTCCTGTCCTGGGTGCTGGTGAAAGCCACGGGGAGGCCTGACTCCTCTCTGGTCAAGAAGATAGGACACATATCACAATGGGCTTTGTAAACCTCAGGGGACCACAGTGCACATGGAGGCCTGGGTTGGGGGGTGGGCGTGGTGGGCTTGGACAGTTTGGAAATTCAGACTTGAGTAGGCAACAAAATAGCCCTTCCTCAGTTTCAGTCATCTACACGCCATGATTTCTCCAGTAGAATTTAATTCCCAAAGTTGATTTTAAATCAATTCAATTTTAAACTTAGTATGATCCTGTACAATCATATCCTTGAAATTATACACTGGAGGCTCTAGATTATTTTTCCCCTAACGTGCACTATAATAAAAATATAGCCATTAAGTAAAAAGTACATTGCCCTCTCTATCCCCAGGAACTTTCCCGGGAATCATCTGGGATGGCTGCAGGATGGAGCACAATCTTGGCTCAACAAAGTGCTAGGTAGCCCCTTTTGGCAAGGGATAGGCTCAGACCCGGGAAGGCAGGTGGCTTGCCTGGGGGGCCGTGAGTTAAGCTTAAACTGAGCATCTGAGCTGTCAAGAGCTCCAAGTATCACCTCTTCATTTAGGCATTTCATTAGCTGATGGTGTAGCCCTGGAGGAACCCATGTTCTCACCACAATCAAGAGCTCCGCCTTCGCTGTCCAAGTTGGAGAAATCAGCGGTGGTTTCTGCCCCCCAGACCCACTGGCTGACGGCATTTACCACTTGTGAGTGCCCCACACAGCCAGCCCCAGGACATCCCCAGGTACTGCAGGCTCTTCTTCTCAGTGAAATTTAAAAACAAGGGAAAGAAAGAAGAAAGGAATTACTGTACCAAAGAAAGAAACAAGCAATAACAAGGCTGCAGGTCCTTTGGAAGAGATGCGCTTGCAGGACAAAAACAAAGAAAAGCTGACTTCATTGTTTCATGGTGCTCGATGGTGACTTTTCTCATTTTCTCCAGTGTTTCAACGTCCTACCGTGGGGGAGCTCCAACAACTCGGAGCCCCCGTGTGTGCAAAAAATACAGAAATCAGTCACCTTGTGACTGGAGGAAGGAATGGCGGCTCATGTACACGATGGATTATTACATAGCCATAAAAAAAGAATGAAATCCCGCCATTTGCAATAACACGGGTGGAAGTGGAGAACATTGTGGTACGCGAAATAAGCCAAACACAGGAAGACAAATCTCTCAGTTCTCATGCCTCGGTGGGAGCTAAACATGAAAAAAAAATTGATCTCTTGGAGACAGAGAGCAGAATGATGATTACCAGAGGCTGGGGAGGGCAGCAGAAAGTCGGGAAGGATCTAAAGCGGGGGTGGCTAATGGGTATAAAAATATAGTTAGATAGTTAGATAGAGTGAACAATATTTGATAGCACAATAAAGAGACTGTAATCAACACCGAGTTGGAGAATAATTTAAAATAACTAACAGAGTGGAATTGGAACGTTCTTAACACAAAGAAATGATAATTTCCTGAGGTGACGGACACCTCAATTACCCTGATTTGATTAATTCTCATTGTATGCCTGTGTCAAAACATGACATGTACCCTATAAAGATATGCAACAATTATGTATGCATGATAATTAAAAATTTTTAAAAATCTTCTTAGCCTAGCCTGGGTAACATTTTCGTGGATTCTGCTAGTAAAAAGTCACTATTAGTTTTTGCACCAAAATGAATTGCATCCATCATTTCTATAACAACACAGATGTGGCTGGCTGCTCACAAGATGTTCTTTTCTTCTTTTCTCCTCAGAGAGCAGGAACCTCCAGAGCACAAAGCCGGAGTTCAGTTCGACAGAGGACAGGACACGGTGCACCCTGGAAGCTCGGCATGGTGATGGACACTGACGGCCCGCCCGGAGCCTGCGCGTGCTCAGGCAGGGTCTCAGGGTGGGGAGCGGCTGAGTCCGAGGGGACACAGTTTGATCAGCGGCATATCTGAATCCTGGAATATTGGTCTGCACCACCAAAATGGATGGTGTAATTCCCCTGAAATTGAATCTGTCGCTTCCCTTTGGTGCAGTGTTAAAGTGCAGCATGAGGTGCGACTCCAGGGAGCGCTCCCATGAATTAAAGAGAACAGCCCAGGGCTGCCGCATGATCAGCTTAGTATCAGATGAGAAATTTGTCACTAGAAGGGGTTGTCAGGCAAGGTGGTCCGGCAAACGTTCAAACAAGGATAGAAGCCCAAGGTTGGCATGGTGGTGGTGGAGGGGTGCCTGCCAGTTCTGCAGGGACCTTAGCCAACCTCCCCTTTGACTCCAAGTGACACTTTGTCCCTCACTGCTGCAGGGTTAATGCCACTTATGCAAAGGCCCTTTGCCTGCACCTTTTTCTGTGTTTACAAGGCAGTGTCTTCCAAGGTCTCATGGCCCCACATGATCAGAGGGCTGCAGGCAGAACTGGGTCTCTGACTGAGAAGGGGCAGTGTGTGGTGGAAAGGCCCTGAGGGGAGGGGCTGCTGTTGGGTCTGAAATGCTCCTAGCCAGCCCTAGCAGCCCCAGGCAGGGGCCCACTTTGACCCTCAGCTTTTTCTCTGTCTACGGGAGGAGTGAGATCAGGTGACCTGAGGTTTGTGTGATTTCTAAGGTTTCTTGAGCCTTTGACTAAAGGCTCCTTCATGTCCAGCAGAACCCCTGAATCTGACGTCTTTACCCCTAGGTCTCCTGGTATGTGGGTGCTAAGGCTTTGGTGACCTCCAGATCAGGAGTCATGGAAAGGCTATAATAGCTCAGAAAAATCTGTCCCTGGATTAGCAGAAGGTGAGACGTGTGGCCCCTGGAGGACTCCTGCCTCGTTTCTCAGGATTTGTCCTCAAGGATAGAGGCATGGAACAAAATCTCATGCCGGTTCCTGGCCGTGGGGTCCCCTCTCTGGAGGCCCCCTGGGAGGAGCGACGGTAAGCCTGGCTGCACTTCCCTTTGCTCCTCTCTGCCCTCTCCCTTGCCTGCCCAAATGGCTGGTCTTCTAGGGAAACAGGGAGATGAGGTCAGGATGAGGGACGTGCACCCCCATCTGCAGCAGCCCTCCCCCTCGCGGGCCTGGCCCGCCCTTCCTCTTGGTTCCTTGCTGGTGACTCATACCTTCCCTTTGGGGTAAACAGCAGGCTGATTGACAGAGAGCTCAGCAGCTCACTGTGATGTACAGAAACCGGCTCCCCGTGGCCATAGCACCAAGCCCCAGGGCTCTAGGCTTGTCTGTGAAAGATGAGAGATGTGTCCTCACATATCTTCTTGACAAACTAAGAAAGAGAGCGAGAAAGAGAGCGCCTAACCTGAGATGTCACTCAGAGACAAGAGTGAGAATAAATATACTCTCCGTCTTCCTCCATTCATAAAAGGAGGCCAGATGCAGCTCCACCTGGGCGGAACCCAGAGCTCCTCCCTCTCTAAACAGGCCTCCAGGTAATTAGTGGCATGGCTGGGGGTTTGCAAACCCCGGAGGGGAAGCACCCTGGGCACAGAGTAAACCTATCCCCAAAGCCCAGTGACCACTGAACTAGACATCTGGTCTCCTCTAGGCAGAGACTTTGGGGCTACACCCCCCCCCTTTTTCCTTTTGGTTTTTCTCTGAGCTAATGGACAGCTCCGGTTTTTACAGGGCTTTTCCTCAATGGCCCTTCAAAGAGTCATCTGGCAAAACAATCAAAGGCAGCTCCTGAGCTTTGATTGGATTCTGATTCTAAAAACAATAATGGCAGCTGCAATCAACCATTTCAAAACAACTGAAGACGCTGGAATGAAGACCAAGAATTAGATGATATCAGGGATTTGAGCAGCTTTCTTGGGGGCGTACTGACAATCTGGTGGTTATGTAGACTGTCTTGATGCCTGCACCTTTGCCTTCAGAGATTTCATAAAAATACCTCTGCAGTTGTGGAGGCTACAGTACCTCCATCTTGGATGCAAATCTGCAAGCTGGGGCCCTGATTAACTCCTCTAAGATTTCCACCTGCTGTCCTGTTACTGCCAATCCCACCCCAGTGCAGGTTCTCAGAGCCTTCCTGCCTTTCCCTGATGGGTCTACTCAATTATCCTGCACACTCCTTCCCTCTGGGGTAGAGATCCTGGCTCGGGCGTAGCAGTGCAGTTAGACATTGTCCAGCAGCTGCCTGGGTCATGGTTTCTGTTCATAAATTCCTATTAAACATTTTTTTCTGAGAAACTGGAGCTGTCGGGCTCTTTCTTCAGCCTCTTGGCTTCCTCAGACTTTGGGGTTAGGTTTGCAAAGACCTGCTCACTGTGGAACAGCAAATGCGCGCACATGCACAAGAAAAAATCGAGATAAAGCAGAGATGGCGAAACACTAATAAACAGCTGTTTACCTAGAGGTGGGCACATGGGTGATTTCTATATGGTTTTGTCCACTTATCTATGTTTTTGAACTTTTTCTTACACAAGGTGTGAGCTCCAGGCCAGCTGTACCCAGGCCCCACGTGGGCTATGCTACAGAGATGGTTGGGTACTTCCCTCCCTCATGCCTCTGAATGTGCAATACAGACCCAGACTGTGTGCAGGGGACTCACCAGCAGCTGGCGCACACACACTGACCTACCCAGAGGACAGGCATGAAGACGATACGTCTTGGCTGGGTCTGCAGCACCCCCCCTCGGCTCGCCCTCGCCAACCGTGTGGTCTTATCTCCTTAGGTGTCACCTTGCATGTATGGCCCAACCAGATAGTAGCATTTGGCCATGCAGCCAAAGGGACCTAGCTATGCTCCTCCCCAAGAACATAAGGGGGGTTTGACCAAGAGGCCATGGAAGAATCTCCTATGGCCATAAGGACTGAGCCTGAGAAATGGAGTGGTCACGGACAGCTGTGTGGCCAGGAGCAGGCCCTTGCTTTCCTCTCAATATCAGCATTCTCACCTGCAAAGTTATAGCATCATATCTGGAGTCCTTCCCTCCCACATCTGTGTTTCCAATAAGGGAGACCTGTGGACCGGTAGGAGGACGTGGCCCTAATACGGATGGCACTAAAGGACACCGTGGTGTCAGTACCCATGGTGATGTAGTAAGATAAATTGGTGACTCGAATGTTGCCATTACAGTAAAAGCTAGCTCATCCGACAGGCAATCACTCAGGAGTTTCAGGCCAACAAGGACCAGTATGCTGAATGATGATCCGAGGCTTCGGAGCCTTCAAAGAATGACTCCATTATGCTGAGTGGAGTTTAATGTGCAGCTGAGTTGGAAGTTCATTTGTGGGGTGCAGCAGACCAGGCAGGAAAGCCAGCAGTGGGAGTCTGGAGCTGCGCCTGGTGGCTCTGAGACGAGCTGACAGTCATGGGTGTGGCTCTTATTCCTCTGAATTCATCTATCACGTGGAAGGCCCAACTCTCACCAACCCTGCATGGCAGCAGGGGGTGGGGGTGGGAGGATGAACCAAATAATCATTTGCGGCCTCTTCCAGTTGTCAGACTGATGAGTTCTCTAGCCTTCGAACTGCCAGATTAATCCACTTTGCGCTGTGTTATTCCAACGTGACTGCTCTTGGAAACACACCGGCTAATAGGCATGTTCTATTACAATGAAGGAACATCAGTTCATGGGGCATCGTCTCAAGGTTCCCAGCTAGTTTATAAAGCATTCTTTCTATTGGACTTCCTCTTCTTTACCTCTTGATTTACTTTAAATTCAGAGCTCTTCGACATCAAAAGCTACTCTAAAAAGTGCAGGCTGCATCATGCATGACATGTGGGGATTATTTTATATTTTCCCACCTTTGGTAAACACATCTTTGTAAAAGGCCTTTTAAGATGACTGTTGGCTTTGGCAGGACCTCTTTCTAGGGTATTAAGACAGTCAGGCTAGGAAAACAAAGAGCAGCCTTGAAGAAGGGAGTCTCTGACCACAAGGAGAGTCTTCACAGCAACCTGAGCAGTGAGTAGGCAACCAGGTGGCCCAGTGGCTGCCGAAATCCACTTCCCAGGCTCCAGGAAGAGGTGGCTTGCATGCAGCGTGAAGTGTTCCAAGGCTACCATGTACCCAGCTCCTGGGATGGTGATCCATGCCATTCTTGCAAGAAAAACTGAGCAAAGTACAAGCCAGAACTGATACCAAAACCCCAGCAACTTTCACCATGCCCAAATAGAACCTAAAAGATGGAAGAGCGAGTGAAAAGCAAAGATGATGTCAGATGGTGGAGGGACACAAACACATCTCCTATGGGTCACCTTAACGTGGGAAGAAACACAAAACCCGGGAGGCCGTGACATGCAGTGAGCACTGTGGAAGGCTCCCCAGGGCAGGGTGCGGTGTGCAGGGTGCACCTTGCAGCTATAAACGTCCCCCTTTTCGGTGTGTACTTCTTTGAGTTTGAACAAATGCATACAGTCTTGTGGCCTCCATCACAATCACACTGTAGAATATTTAAGAAAAAAAAAAAAAAAAAGCAGAATATTTCTATCAATCCCAGAGTTTCCTGGGCCCCCTATAACTGATCCCCTCTGACCTCCGGGCAACCACTGATGTTTTCTGTCCTTACAGTCTTGCCTTTTCCAAAATATCATAGAAATGGCATCATACAGCGTGGCCCAAGTGTGGCACGGGCACATCCACGCTACCGCACACAGCGGGAAATGATTTTGTGTGGCTGAGTAATATTCCTTTGCATGGACACACCACGTTGCCCATTGACCAGTGCATGGGCAATTAATTGCATTGTCTCCAATCTCTAGCAATTATGAATACAGGTGCCATAGCATTCTTAGATAGGATTTTGTGTGAACTGAGTTTCCACTGGGTAAATCTGTAGGAGTGGAAGGGCTGGGCCATGTGGCAATTGCTCCAAGACATACAAAACTACCAGTGTTTTCCAAAGTGGCTCTGTCACTTGTCATTCCCAGCAGCAACGGAAGAGAATTCCTGTAGCTCTGCGTTCTTTCTAGCGCGTGGTATTATCAGGGGTTTTTTGTTTTATTTTGTTTTGTTTTAATCTTAGCTATTCTAATAAGTGTGTTGCACAACTCATTTTAATTTTTAATTTGCATTTCCTTAATGACTAATGATGTTGAGCGTCTTCCCAAAATCTGCTTATTATCTTATTATCTTTTTTGATTAAGTGTCTTGTTTAAATCTTTTGCACATTTTAAACAATGGGTTGTTTTCTTTTATTGAACTGTAAACAGCTTTGTATATTCTAGTTACAAGTCTTTTATCAGACCTGGGTTTTACAAGTATTTTCTCCTACTACTCTGTGGCTTATCTTAACAGTGTCTTTTGAAGAACAGAAGTTTTGTTTTGTTTTGTTTTAATGAAGTCCAAGGTAGCAACTTTTTCCAATTATGACTTATGCTTTTGGTATCCTATTTAAGAAATCTTTTCCTAATGGGGAAATATCAAAAAACAAAAAAATCAAAAGAAAAAAAAAAAAAAGAAAGAAATCTTTTCCTGACCCAAGGTCACAAAGAGTTTTCCTACTAGTTTTCAGTATAATTTGGGCTTTACAATTAGGTCTATAACCCATTTCAAGTTAGTTTTGGTATATGGCATGAGGTCTGGATCAAGGTTTGTGGGGTTTAGGGGTTGTGGGGTGCGGTTGGATATGGGCATCCAGTCGTTCCAAAAGCATTTGTTGAAAAACTATTCATTTCTGAACTCTCTGCTCCTATATCCCGGTGTTCTTCCTCTAATCTAGCCCACAATCATGATTGCTGAACTATAAAGTAAATCTTAAGATTAGGTAATATGAATTCTCCATTCTTCTTTTTAAAAATCGGGTTGGATATTCTTTGCTTTCGACATAAATTTGTCCATTTCTAAAACTAATAACAAGAATCGGCCTGCCGGGATAAGGGCAGGAATCTTTGTTGAGTTCCTACTGCCTTGGACACTGCCTGGTACCTAACAGGCGCTCAGTACATCTTTTTTAATCAATGAGTGCGCAGCTAACACGAGGAAGGGACTCAACGAACATACACCTCCTAACTAGGAGACTAGGTAAGAAGGCACCCAGAAAGTCACAGAAGACAGCACACTTACTTTGGAAAACTAGCTGGCAGCTTTTTAAAGCACTGTGCATTCACCCCATGACCCAGCAATTCCACTCCTGGGGTTTGATCCAGAGAAACAAGAGTACACACCCACAAAAATCCTATACAAAATACTGGTGGAAGCTTATGCATGTTAGCTCAAAACTGGAAAGAACACGAGTTCATCAGCTCATGAGTGGATAATCAGAATGTGGTGCACTCCTACTGCGGAACGGTGCTGAGAAATGATCCACTGAACCCCACTCCAAAATGGGGGGGGTCTCAAAATATTACGGTGAGCTAAAAAAGCCAGACACAAAAATGTACGTGCCATACAATTCAATTTCTACAAATCAATCTAGATGAAGTTCTAGAATGGGTAAAACCAACCTGTGCCAGTAGAAATGAGATCAGCGGAGAAGGGCTAACAGAGGACTGAGTGAGATTTCGGGGACGATGGACACGTTCTATGCTTGGTGAGCCTCCACTGAGCTGATTGAATCTGATAGTTCAGATTTGAGCATTTCACTTAACATAAATTATACCTCAATTTTGTAATAGTTTAGAAATTAAAGAAAAGGATAGTCATTTCCACTGTAAAGGAAGTAGTTATTGAACCCATAATGCCAAAAGGGGGGAAAGACTGCCCACCTGTGGGAGCGCCGAGGGCCAGTCCTCAGGCTCACCAAGGGAAAATGCAGTTGGGGACAGGGCTGAGTCTTCTGGCCTTGCTCGCTGCTGATGTCCAGGTGATGCCCTGCCTGCCTCTTCGCCCATAGTTTGTTCTCATCTATAAGCTCTTGACACTGTAGGGAGGCCGCGGAAGAAGCAGGAAGCCAACTGGAAGGAAGGGGCGTTGGTTCTTGATAATCGCTGCCCTGCCCCCCAGTCTTGGACCAAACATGAGCCCCATGTGGAGTTGCCGTGTAGGGTGAGCTCCTTGGGGCCAGTGAGGCAGTGTGTTCAGGGGGCCAAGTGCTTCCTCTCACATCACCTGGGAGTCTCCCTGGTCACATGGCAGGAATTTCCAGATGATATACCCTGGAGCCTCTTCACCCAGCTCCGAGTGGGAGTCCAGAGCCCCAGGCAGCAAGCTCTGGGTTCTAAGGTGGGTGCCCCTGCACCCCAACAACCCCTTAAAGACCTTGGCGTGGTAACACGTACACTCTGCCCAGCAGAGACTTTGCAGCTTCTCACTGCTGTATCCCCATGCTCAGGAGCTCAGGATGGTGCTCAGCACAGAGCTGGGGTCCACCAGCTTTGATGAATGAACAAATGAAAGTAAAAAATGGATCTTGCATGTGACGGAACTCAGGGAAAAGCAAAAATCGGATGAAGGAAATGAAAACTTTTGACTATTTCCACCATCAGCCTTCCATCTTCCCATGGGTAACTCAGTCTGTCCTCAAAAAGATGAGTATTTTCTAGATTAACGAGAAGAAAACAAGGAGTGCTTTCTTTCAGATGGGTAAATGCCAACTTCCAAAACCCAAACTTCAGAAGACCTTTATCTGAGACAACATTTGAAAATCTTATTTGCAAATCAGCCATCCACTTTTTATTTAGTATCTTACTAAATCTCTGGACTTTAAATCATCTATTGAAAGTCCTACCTCCTTTCACCCCGTTGAAATAATGCTTATGAATTAAAATTCTCTCCAACGCAAGCAGTTTTTAATTAGATGGAGACCTTGGAACCTGGTAACCATATTTCTTCCCTGAGTACTGTCTGGGTGATTACAAGAAGATGAAATGGAGAAATATCGGAAAGAAGATTGGCAAAGAAGGCGGCTGAAACGGCACTTGGCATGTCCTAAGTTCTCAACAGCCTGCCCAATCTGAGGTTCCTGAGCCGAGGGGCACTCAGGCACCCTCGGTCCTCGCAGAGTCACAAATTGGCATCTGGCTCCTTGGCAAAGTCTGGGAGATGCCACCACTTAATGAGATTTGAATGCATTTCTGTACTGTGGTTCTCCGTGGGTAATCTGTAAAGAAAGGAGTAATTTTCTTTTTGTCTTCATTATTTTTCTAAAGATCATTGAGTCTATGTTCTATTAATGCTTCTTTCAAATTATATGGAATGACTAAGATAGCAGATATGATTTCAGGGTCAAAGGAAGGACTTTCTTTTAAAAAGTTGAGAGGATGCTGGGCACCTGTTTTCAAAATCCAACAGCTGGTTTGTCTGGGGAGCCACAGTTACCCTCATGGGGTTTGGGGGTACCCCATGGAGACAACCTCCTGCTGGGTGCTCAATACTGAAGCTAGATGGGTTGCCGTGAGCCAGAGGTGGCAAGGCCCGGGAGGTGGGAGTGGGGCTGGGCAAGGCCAAGGGAAGGGCTGAAGGCTGCAGCACCCACCTGGGAGAGAAAGAGGGTGACAGGAGATGGTGGGAAGTGGAGAATTTCACTGTACACAAGAGAAGGCAAGAGGAGAGGCTGGTGTGCGGGAGTGAGAGCGAGGACTGTGGAGGGCGAGGTGGGGGAGGGGGCTTGAGAGGAAGAGCGGAGAGAGGGGGAAGGAGAAAGGGGAAGAGAAGAAATGGAGGAGGACAAGGAAGAGCAGAAAGAAGATGAAGAGGAGAAAGCAGAAGAGGAGGAGGAGGGTGGCGGTGAGGAGGAGGGAAAGGAAGAATGACAGCGGGAAGAGAAATGGGAACAGGAAGAACTCGAAGGAGAAAACAGGATGATGACCGTGGAGATGTTCTTAGGAAAACCCAGCAGCGCACAGAAAAGTGGCCGTGCAGGAAGCCTGTCTGTAAGAACGGGTGGAGGTTTCAGATTTGACTCAGGGCATGAGTTTTGCATCTTCACACTGCTGCTATGAGATGGCCAAGGAAAAGACCCCCCAGCTCAGTCAGCAGGCCGGCTCCCCTCCGGCCAGCACTGCCAGCGCGGTCCATCCTCCGTCACAGGAGGCTCGGCCTCCCCAGCAGGGCCAGGGTTCACAGGAGGCTGCTGCCAGGCCACTGGGCAGGGGCAGGACACGCTGGGGAGCTGTGCGCGGTAGGTGAAGGGCAGTCACTCTTCCTCCCTCCCGCTCTCTGCATCTTTATTTGTATTTTAAGGCAGAGTTGGGCGAACTTCCTCTCTTCCTCTCAAGACAAGTGTGGGTTGGCTTGGTGAGCTGGACTCTGTTCTCAGACTGTGTCAATAGTGGTCAATGATTCCCCAGCACATGGCGACCCAGACGCTAGGCCAAAGCACTTCTGAGGTCCTGTAAGTCCTCAGCACGGCAGTTATCCCACAAAGACAGACGAGGCCCAGGACCTCGTCTGGAGGACGCCCACCACGTCTACCTCGACGTCAGTGTTTGTCACAACACGACATTTCCCTTGAAGAGTCAGGGCAGCAGGCAGGCTGGGTGGCTTCACCTCTGCAGGAAGCAGGTGGCCGCTCAAGGCACAGATGACACCGAAAGATCAGAAGACAGACAGGAAAACCACGGTATCTGGGACACACCTTGACAAATAAACCACCCAGATGACACGGATGAGGGGGCAGAAACCCGCATGCTGCCTTATGGCACTGGGGGTGGCCAGGAAGCTTGACTGAGGGCAGGACGGAGACTGGAGACAAACGTCCACAGGCTCCAGTGACGAAAGTCAAGGGGCAGACAGGGCAACCTCAGGCCCGGGGGCGGGAAGGTTGCTGGTATTTGGGGAGGGAGGGGAGGTAGGTTTGTTAATTTGTTTTTGCTTTATTGCTTTTAGGAAGCAAGCCCCATAGCCCAGAAATTCATCACAACCCTTTGATGTATTAGCAAATCGGATAAATAACTAGACTCAATTTGTTAAAGACTTCCTAGAGGGATGAGGACGCAGAATCTGTCACCCACAAGGTGGTAAGGAGACAGGGTCACGCGCCGCAGTGAGCACTGCAGCCTACGGGGGCTCTCAGGGGTCTGGGGTTTGAATAGAAAGAAAGGCAAGGGCAGCATCTGTCCAGGGCACACCGACCGTTAAGGCGATTGAGCATCTGCAACACGGTAGACTTGAAAGATGGGAACGCTGAGCCTCCCTGGGCATCTTGGAGGATACTAGGAAGCCCCCTCCCTGTTCTGAAAACGGGTAAATAACGGGGAGAAAATAGTGCAATGATCTTGCACTTTTATAGTAAGAACTGTACATCAGGGAAATTACGTAGGTGATGAAGGGAAGTCTCTCTTCACAGATGTCTTTCAGTTAATAAATAGAGAAGACAGGACAGAAGCAGAATATCACCATTTTAAGCGAAACCATGGGGATGCAATCAGCAAAATGCAGACTGTGAAAAACTCCACAGGGCTTGATCACATTCCTTCAACCGATAAATTGCAGGGATAGAGCATTTCCCGAGGAAGACTTAGAAAATGTGTCAACCAAGGAACCAGCCACCATGTGTGGGCATCATTTGGGCCTTGAATTAAGCCAATCAGGAAAACCCGGACCCAGATTCTTACACCACACTGAGCACATGTCAATCTGTTCGGTGTGATAATGGCAGTGTTTATACTCCTTGAAGGGTCTGTATCTGTTAGAGACATACACGGAAGTGTGGGTGACGTTTGGCATTCCCTCCAGAATAACCCATGGGCCAGGGCTGTGTTGTTCATGACACTGTTCTCTCTACTTTGTATATGTTTGGTATTTTCCATTATTATTATTTTTTTTAAAGCAATCGATAATGCAGGAAGTGAAGCCTACGCAGCCATATCACCTCGAGGCCAAACTTATAAAATCCAGAGTTGATGAACGGCTGCCTGGCGCTCCACAGCCTGTGGTGAAGACGTGCTCCAGAATGGCGTCAGGGCTGCTGCTGGCTCCAAGGCTGAGGGAATTACAGACTCCAGGTCATCTCAGGGCTGTAGGGACCATGGTGGCAAGCTGGCTCTGCCAAGCAAGGCAAATGCTGCCTCTACACTACCTGGGATGGGAGCCTTGTCTGGCAAGGACCTGTTCTTTAGGCAGAGGAGTGAAACGCACTACAGCCTCTTCCTTCTTGATGCTTCAACGGAAGTGTAGTTTGGGTGATGATGACCACTCCCCATCTCAGCTAGCCCACCCACCTCAAAGAGAAAGTGCTTGCTTCAACACCAACTCTTACAAAGAAGAGTGACTTCTTTAAAACCTGGGCTGTCATAAGGGCTAAATAATTTTCTGAATGTTTCCCAAACATTTCTTTTCATTTCTTCCTATAAGAGATGCTCTCCACAAATACCAAGGTATTGATTTTCCAATTGATCGAGGTGGAGAATGTTTCATACAGTTATGACCCCTGACAAGCGGGGAATAAAAAGCCAATCATAACGAGTTCATTTACTTGGCTTGATTATATTACTTTATAACACGATGTATATACCAACACACCCTCTCAAGGACGTCTCCCCTTCTGGGCTGCTAGCTCTTAATAATGCTGCCGATTAATGCTGAAATCCATCTTGCTGCATGATGTGTGAATTTAAAGATAATCCTTAGTGGACTTCTGCCCCCCACCCCCGCCCGAGCCCGTACCCATGCTGTGCCATCTTCCCTGCACCCGGGCAGACCTGACTGATAGAGTGAGATGACTCAGATCTGGGGATGGGGTTCAGAGGGGTGTCCGCTGATGAGCGAAAGGAAGGGGGAGGATGCAGTGAAAGCCTAATTGTTGGTTATAAATATGCTGCATTTTCCCTGTTGATTATATGACACCCAAATGAAAAGGATTACCTGATTAGATCATGTTTAGGCACAAGTATGGCCTGTGTGCTTGACTCAGGGCACTTGCAAGGGCTGATTATTTGAGATGAAGAGTGAGGTCTGTTCAGTGCCCCAGACGGGCCGAGCGCGTCCCTGCTCCCATGCAGATGTGCTGGATGCCCCGCTGCCTTTCACAAAGCTCATAGAGAACCTCTGTTCTGACCAGCCTCCCCTGGCGGTGCGGAGACCCCCTGTACATCTTCTCAGCAAATGAGGGGGGGAGCCTCAATGGGACTTCTGTTCAAGGACTCGGATGGCTGGCACGTCCTTTCCATAAGCTTTCTGGGGGCAAGGTCTGGAGTTGAGTGGTAACCAATAGAGGCTGACACGTCTTTAAGTAAAATGTCCTGCCATAAAGGCTCCCTCTGCAGAACTCCCAGGAAATGATTCATGGAAGCCGCCCAAGTGACTCAGGGGAGCTCAGAGCATCTGTCCCCGGGGGCCCCACAAAGCCTCCTTGTTCATCTTCTTGGGTAACTTGTGAAGAAACAGACTCTGCGCTTCCCTGCCTCCTACCCAGCATGTAGAATACAATTCCCTTCTCCCTTGGCGAGTGAGCTCAGCCGCCCCCCCAGCCCAGCTAGATCACAGGACATAAACCCCACAGACTGCACGTCTCTCACATGTGGCCGTAGCTGGGGGCCCCCCCGAGCCTTCTGGGCCTCAGAGTCCTGATCCAAGAAAGGCCCCTCCTCCTAGGGTCAGTGTGAGTGCTCAATGGGCCAGTGCAGTGGGAGTACATCGGTCACCTTGTGGGGGGACCAGGCTTCCGGGCACCATCATCCCAATCTCTTGCGCCAGAGCTATCTGGCCAGGGACTTTTGCTCCCTGCCTGCTCTGAATGGGGTTTTAAGGGCCTGCTGCCATTTGCTATTTTATTCCTTCGTGTTCTAGACCTGAGGCCTGACACCACGCACCTGACTGGAGCAAGGGGAATGTCTGTCCCCATCTGTCCATTGCACCTTCTCTTCTGCCTGCTCAGGGTATGGACGTCCCTATGTGGTCCACAGATGTGACCTGGTGAAGTGAGGTGTCCCACCGGTCAGGTGGTGACCCCAAGATGGGGTCTCATTCCAGCACCCATCTGTTCCTTCTCTGTGCGACCTCGAACAAGTAATTACATGTCCCTGAGCCTCAGTATACTCCTCTAGAAAAGGGAGCTACGACCTGTAAGCCGCAGGGCTGAATCAACAGTAGTAGGATCAAGAAGAGATAATCCCTTACGAACTCCCAGCACTCGGAAGGGACTGGGGGGGCACTATTCATCTCCCCATTTTGTGCAGGCAAGGCGCTACCGGGCTTCGATTTTTGGCTGAGTTGTTTAATTTTCACTTCTGCCAACAGCCTGCCTTTAATGTCACCTTTCTCCTTATTCATTTCTGGCTTTCTGAGCTGCCACAGAAACCTCTCTAGGCAAAACAGTAAAAGTGAATGATAAGTCGAAGCCAGGTTCATTCTCGGTAATATATAACGCAGCCACTAAAGCAATTACTTAATGTGATGGTCCTTGGGAAAGGAAGGGGAAGCTGAGCTTACTGTGGGGGCCTACTGTGTGCCAGGCCCCACGCCAGGCACTCTGTCTCCCCCTAGCAAGTGGTCCTACAGGGTTAGATCTCTCTGATGTTCTCTGTTCCCACTAATCATAGGCCATCAATCCATCCCCACCTTAAGACAAGGTGACACTTGGCCATGGCATTTCCTTAGTGCTCCAAGCCACCGTGCCAGTGCCCATGGGGTACAGATAGAGGGCTGACGCAGGCGAGCTTGGCTGAGTCCTTCCAGATCTCTCTGCAATGCAGCATCTCCCCACTCTCCATCCACCATCACCACCAGTGATGGCTCTGTTCCCACCTCACACTCTTGCCACAGTCAGAAGGCAGAAGAAAGGTCCCCCTGAGACTTTCTCCCCCTTTCCCTTCATACCTCTGGCCTCCACCTCCCTCATGTTCCCTTGGCCTTCCTGTAACCAACGCGCCACTCCAGCCCTCTCTGGCCCCTGTCCTGGCTCCAGCCTTCCTCACAACTCTTTCCACCGTGTCCAGGTGCAGCATCTCTGGTCACTTGCAGGTATTTGCTCCTCAGGAACCTCATCTGTGGATGAAACGTGGCCTCTTTGATGAGTCTTTCACGCCCCTCCTGCCAGGAGCCTTGATTTTCCCCTCTTTGAGATGGCAAAATTTGCACTAGATTATTTTCCCCCCAGATTGTTGTGTCTGAACGGTCATCTAGCAGTTCTTCTTCCAGAGGGTTCTAATGAGGCAGGCTCTGGAGAGGTCCAGGCTCAGTCACTGCTCCCTCCAGGAGCTCCTGCCCGGCTGGGGAGAGGCTCTGGTCTGGCACAGAGCTCACCTCTGGGCAGTCTAGGGAGCGGGCAGGTGGGCACACAGCCTTGCAGATTACCATCGCACACCACCAGGCAGCGCAAAAGCAGGATGTGCGGGGCTGTAATTTAGAACAGGGCGGGGAAACCACCTGGAGGATATAAAACAGGGAACTCATCAAAGGAGCCTGCAAGGAAGATGCTGAAGTCTGCGGGGTGCCTGGGCTTGGGCTTTATTCCCTGACTGTGATAAGAGCATTTCAAATTAGGACAAAATGGGAGTTAAAATGTAGTTGCTGGCTTCTCAATATGAGGTCAGCACGATGCAAAAAAAAGGGGATGGGCCACAAAACCAAGCCTCAAAACCTCAGCACACACCCTCCCAATGGCCACGACCCCCTCTGCAGCAGCCCCAAGATCACCAAGGACAGAGGATCCGTGATGTTTATTTCCAGAATGCGCCACAGAAACATTTGAGTTTCAAGGCCTGTTTCTAAAAGTTTCAGAAAACCAGCGGTCAGCTTGGCAACCGCTGAGTCCCAGTCACTCATTTCCTCCTCTGAGGAGAAGAGAAGCCTTTAACCGGCTGCTGCAGGTCTGGTGATTGTGTGGGGTCTAGTTTCTTCTTTAAAACAACAGGAAGACCTCTGCATTTAGGAGGAAGCCAGAACAAAGTGGGCAAAACTAGCTAGTTATTGTTTATTTTATTTGTTTAAAGAATGCAATTTCCCAATAATCCTAATACTGGGAACAATGCCCTTGCACCCCCAGGCCAGGTCGACCCCCTCTGTGACCCCTTAGTTGTCTGTGTTTTGCTTTGTTATAACATGGTCCCACATAATATGGCTCCCCACATTCCAAATATCTGGTGACATTGCTATTTCCCCTCCAGACCAACTTTGGAAAACTGTTTCTGCAAAGGGGTACACATAAGTATTTTAGATGTTGTGGGCCATGAAGCTGCTCTCTGCTGTGTACCCAGTTCCAACCTGGTGGCAAGAGGCAGGCATGGGTAGGACATAGGTGGCTTCATCTGCAAAACACAAGTGTTGGATTTGGGCTGGGAGCCATGGCTTGCAGACCCCTGTCTTAGATTGTTCCTTCAGGGGAGAAAGACCAATTTTTTCTCTCTATCCCCTCAAAGCTGAGCCCAGTACTTGGCACATAAAAGGCCCTCACTAAATGCTCAATGATGGATGCACTAATGCATAATGAACAAACTGACCAAGAGGAGTTTAAGTTTAACGACTGCCCAGGAGAGGTCTTTTGACATTTGCTGTTCTTAATAGTTGAGAGAGATTCTGATTTGGTAAAATGAGAGATGCTGGTGTATATTAAGTATTCAGAATACATTAGGCACTGTGCTGAATATCTCATGTTTCTTTCTTTTTTTCTTTTTCTTTTTTTTTTTTTTTAAATCCCAACCACAGGCTGAATCAAACACACTCATGCTCCAGAAATCACTTGCAAGCAGATGATTCTCCAAATGAGAAACAGGCTCCAGAAATCTCTGTCATTCTTTATCGTAAACAATGCTTTCAATGAAAATGCAGTGGCAACTATCAACCCAACCACTGTGCAAATCATCATGGAATTCTGAATCTAAAGGTCCTGCTGACATGAGCTGGCTCCTCTCTGTCCCAAGAGCAACAGCTTGGTGGCATAAGCCAGTGCCAGCCGGTTGGTAGTGGGGCGAGTAGGGGTCCACCCACCTCTGGGACAGTTGTCATCCCATTTGCAGGCCCTTACTTAAAATGGGAGGAGAATGTGTATTGGATCAGGTCAACAGCCTTGATTAATGTTTTAAATGAATGTCACCATTTTCCAGAAAGCACAAGATTCTTGGAAATTCTCAGAGAGCCCTAGACACATCATGTGAAACTTTGGGGACAGCAGCACCTCCGATCTGCTGGTGTCTGCCACTCAGCTTCCCTCCCTCCTCCCGTCTCTCCCCCTCATCCTGCAGCACTCCACTTGCTTTGTCTGCAAAGTCCTGAGTTGCCTCCTCTTTCCTGCCAGGTCCTAGGCTAAAAATTCAAGGGCAGCATTCTTGGGTTGAAATTCTTAGGCATTTCAACATAGGAAATGGAGAATCAACTTGTTAGCCTTTATCAATGCCTGGTAGGGAAGTGGATTCAGGCCACTAGGAAATACGGCCAGGAGACGATCATGAACTCGCCCAAAGCAATATATAATTTTAATGCAAATTCTTACTTTGTCTATTAGGCTGTATATTCCCTTGCTCTTATCAATTTTTACACCCCCATCTCTATCTAGTATGACTCTCCTTTTTTCTCACTCTGCTCCAGCCAAGCTTATTCTGAACTTAAGGTCTTGCACTTACTATCTCTGCCTGCACTGTTCACACTCCAGCTATTTTGTGCCTGGTACTTTCTCACAATTCATGTCTTAAGTCATTATTCACCTCCCCAGGGAAGTCTTCCCTGCCTGTACTACCTGAAATACTCCATAGCAGCATCAATCCTTGCTGTCAGACTCAACCACATTACCTTGCTTTACTCTCTTCATAGTCCATAACACTATTGAGATTCTTTTTTTTCTTAATTTCCTTGTTAATTTTCTGCCACACCCATATACAGCAAAAATCATGAACAGCCTGAACAGTATTTCTTCTAAATGAGCTCTACAGGCACTTTTAGTGGTCTTCATTTTCAGATACACATTCAAGAGACAGAGAATAGGAAACTTATCCAATACCACCCTTCCTATAAAACTCATCCCATAGTCCAGTGAGACCAAGTCAGGGAACATCTACATTCCATTTTGAATGATAAAATATATTCTCCCCAGAAGATCAGATGGATGAAACTGTGCAGTCACTTGCCTTCCCAGTATCTATCCCCCTTTCTCCTATGCCAACATAACTCTGCTTTGACCAGGGAGATAGTGTGTTCCATCAAGAGAGAATGGATGATGACTAGTGTAAGGCCAGTTGGAAAATCCAATGTTGTACTTTTCCAGCTTCTTTGCAACCAAAGGTAATCAAATGACATAGTTCTGACTAAATAATTTTGTGTTTATATTTCATTTAGAGGAAAAATACCCAGCTGGCATTGTTTCTCCTCACATACACTCTTTTTTTCACCTTGTTGAAAATGCAGCAACTTTTTGATATCAATGACATAATAAATATGAGGTCAAAATTCTGCACACTAATAGTGATGGAGAGATAGGTAGAAAGTGCCTGAGTCTCCCACCGACCTAATTTCTGCAGATGCCTTTCAACTTATAGGAGGGTTGCATCCTGATAGACCTATTGTAATTTGAAAATATAATAAGTCAAAAATGTGTTTAACACCTATTGAACATCATAGATTTTCCTAGCTACCTTAAACATGCTTAGAACACTTATATAAGCCTATAGTTGGGCAAAAATCATGTAACACAAAGCCTATTTTGTAAGAATTTGTTGAATATTTAATGTAACTTACTGAATACCATACTGAAAGTTAAAATCAGATGGTTGTATAGGAACCCAAAGTATAATTTCTATTGAACGCATATCACTTTCACACCATCTTTAAGTGGAAAGTCGTTAAGATGAACCCTCTAAAGTTAAGGATCATTTTTATAGGTAAGGTATTCTTTCACGTTTAGCTGCATATATTAATGGTAATGTATGATTCTTGAAAACATGAGTGCTACAAGGTGAGGACCCAGTCATGCCAGGCAGGAAAGTGGGTGACCAAATATTTGACCAAACTGTCACCTGCTGATTCTTGACCCTTAGATTCTTCCAGCCAAAGCCAAAGTGTTAGGGGAAATGTTAAGAAAATGCAGGGCAAGTGAATCCTCTGAAGAATGCTGTCTTAGTCCATTTGTGTCACTCTAAAGGAGTACACCAGGCTGGGTCATTTATGAAGAAAAGAGCTTTACTTGGCTCGAGGTTTTGCAGGCAGAAGCAGGGAACCAGCATCTGCACAGTTCCTGTGAGGGACTCAGGCTGCTTCCTCTCATGGGGAAAGGGGATGGGGACTTGGTGTGTGCAGAGGTCACATGACCAGAGAGGAAACAAGAGAGAGACAAAGGTGGGTACCAGGACTTTTTTAACAGCCAGCACTTGGGGGAAGTAATAGAGTGAGCATGGCACAGAGCCACTCATGAGGGATCTTCCCCATGACCCAAACATCTCCCATTAGGGCCCACCACTCTCAATGGAGGTCAAATTTCAACATGAGGTTTAGGGGAGTCAAATAGCCAATATCCAAACTATAGCAAATAGTAGATAGCACTTTCTCTGATCCTTCAAATCAGGAGAAGGAGAAGGAGAAAGTTGGCACCATTATTTTGAGTGCTTCTTATTTGCTAGTCACTGTTCTTAATATGTTCAATGTATTATCTCATTTTAATCCTTCTCACAATAACCTGATAACACAGGTACTGAGATTATCATCTTCATTTTCTAGACAAAGGCATGAGATTTCAACTACATCTAATTTAAAATACTTCTTTCTGAAAAATGTCTGAAGTAATATTTGGTCACCACTTTCCTGCCCGGCATGACTGGGTCCTCACCCATCATGGCTCCATATACTCTGTTCAGTCATTTTCCACATTTCATAGCTATACTTAACCTGTAGCACCCTTATTTTCAAGGGTCATACATTATCAACTATGGATGTATGCAGTGACGAGGGAAAGAATACCTTACCTGTACAGATGATCTTTCACTTAATGACGGTCTGTTTTGATTGACTTAGTGCGTGGAGCATACATAAAACCATATAAATTGCAAATTACAAATTAATTATTACCAGATATGAAACACTATTTTCTATGTAAATCCTGAGGTTTAACTTAGAAATCAGCTTAAAAAGTAATAATTTGCTTTGAGAGATGGCTAAAGTTGGCAAGCTAGTGTGTTCAGTGGTTGACTAAGAAGGTAATTGCTTATCTGACTATTGGTATCCGGTGAGCATACTGATCACTGCCAAGGTTGAACAAGCAAAGATGTTAATTAACTTTAGCGGTTTATCAACATTTTAGAAAAGTGAGTCTCTGGATAGAGTAATTTATCTTTCTGGTATTCTGAGATCCTCAAATGTGCCAAAAGTCCAATTTGTCTTACTTGCCTGCCTCTTTGTCACGGGACACCTCTCAAAATGTAGTATGTATGCTGGCCCCCATTCTGCATAGGATGAATGTCAATATTGCTCAAATTTACTTCGGTTCTTTTTCAGAAAGAAATATTTTACACTAGAAGCAATTGAAATCTCATGTCTTTGTCTATGAAGTGAAGATGATAATATTATAGCAGTACCTGTATTATGGGGTTATTAGGAGAAAGAATAGAATGAGGTAATACATGGAACAGATTAAGACCAGTAATTAGTAAATAAGAAGCACTAAAAAAAAAAAGGCACCAATTTCCTTCTCTTCCTTCTCTTCTCCTATTTTTTTCCTCTCCAGGCATTACGGGTATTCTGAAAGCGGTCTGTATCTTTCGTATAAACAGAGGGTGCCAAAAAATGTATACAAATTTTAAGAAAGGAAAAACTGTATTAAAAATGTAATATTCCATATATACCAATTACAAAAGATAATTGCAGAAGTCAAACATGAATATTACAAATTTAATGCAGTTTCCTCCTTTTTAAAAATGTGTATATCCTTTTGGTACAGTCTATATATGCATACTACAGGTCATGCCAGCCTGTGTTAGTTTTCAACATATCTATATTAATACACTTAGCTCAAATTAATTCACTTCATTGCCATATGTATATCACATTGCAAAATACTTCCTAGCCATGTTGATACATTCTCTTATTAATGGATATTAAGGCTACGTAAGCCTTTTCTGTTGCAAAAGATGCTGCAGAAATGTACTGAAGTATGTTTCCTTCTCTACAAATGTTGGGAGATTCTTTTGGAGTAACTGGAAATGGAGTTTCTGGGTCACGTGGCTTGTAGGGTAATTTTTACTTTCCCTGATGATGCCAGAATGTATTGTGTCATGGTTGTACATATTTAAACACCTCCAACCCTGGGCACTTACTACACTCCACAAGATTAAAAGGTTACTGTGCTCTGTTATCCTCATCCGCATAGAAATTCTACCTTTTTTTTGTTGTTTGTTTTGATGAAGCAGTGATTTGAATTATGGGATGAGAGAAAGGGCACAGGTAACCCTCAGGAATGTCAAGGAAAGAAGAAATTCTGAATCAAAGTTGCTCACAATTGCATATTTTTAATTTCACTATTCATTGCGGAACATCCTATTAGCTATTGCCAAAGGATATTTTCCCTTGACCCTTTTTGTCTGTCCTTTACCCACTTCAGCTATTAGCTGAGCAGAAATCCTTACTCATTTCCAAAGGAAAACTGAAATACCTTGATCAAGGTGTGGACCTTTTCTGGCCAGGAAGTAATTTGTGCATGCTGTAGAGCAGACTGACCCCAGAAGCAGAGTGCAGGTCTCAATGGTCCAGGGCCAAGCAATATACAAGCTGGGAATCCCATATTTGACAGCAGGAGGTTCCAGTTGCCAAAGGCACCAAATGATTTAGCAATGAACCCATTATACCTCTGAACCTCTCAGAGTCAGAACAACACTTAAGATGAGCAGAAATGCTGAAGACACCTCATGGGACCATTTTAAAGGGGGGTGATCATGAGCACAATGCAGGACCTATTCAAGAAAAAGGGTGAGTGGCCTATGAACTGAAATTTAAATGGAGTCTAATTTTCCACAAACCAGAGTTAGAGAACAGTGAAGTAATATAAGCAAGACAGCAGGTGAGGCCTTACCATGTGGAGGTTTTGTTCTTTATTTTCCCTTTGTCCTCTCAATTTCCAGAGACGATTCCGAGCTTATAACTCCATTCAGGTATGGCAGGATAGAAAAATCAAGATTGCGAGGGGGAGAGACAAGATGGCGGACTGAAGCCAGCTTTTCACAGAGGCTCCCGTCCAGAAGGAGAGTTAAAGGATGGAAATTTAGTAAGTAACCTGGAGGATTCGAGCTATACCAGGAGAGAAGGTTGGAGATCGCACATCAA
>CAUYPK010069271.1:0-12671 GCA_963574355.1 Loris lydekkerianus | reverse complement strand
AGTTCTAATAGCTGTTAGTCTCACAGAGGGTGGGTGAGTTGTGTCTGGAGGAAACGCAGAGGAAGAAGGACTTCTGGAGTACAAGTAATTTGGTTTTCGATCTAGGTGCTGGTTACAAGGTGTGTTCAATTTTTGAAAATTCAGTGAGTTACATACTTATCGTGTACTTGTCTGTGTGATGTTATACTTTAGCAATATTTTGAAAAAAAAATCAGGAATATAAATAGTGTTAAAATGATTGGGGGTGTTGAAAAAACACATCGCAAATCTGAGCTGAGACTTAATCAAACTGTGTTCAGCATCTTAAACTGGTGCAGAAGGGTTTGATCGCTGGTTGAGAAGAATCAGGACCCTGTGCTTTTGTTAGCTGAGCTTTATTTAACACAACTTGTAGCCTACGTGTTCACTCACTTGTCAGGGGATTAATCCTCGTTGTTTGCTATAACTAATTACTGGCCACACAACAGCTGGCTATCACTTAGGTCTCACATAGATTACCTAATTTTTTTTTTTTTTCTGGTGAATGGTGCATTCATATCTATAGATAGCTTCAAATGAAACATGTCCTAAATATTAATCTATATTAATTCTAAGAGGGAAAGCTCTGTGAAACCCGTGTCTGTGTTTAACTGCCCAGTTACTTACATAAACGTTTTATCATCTGTGTACGTGTCTGCCTCTCCTCCATCATTGAAAAGAAATTTGAATTCCCTGATGATTGCTGAATTCCCATTTGTGCTCAAGATCACTTTGTCTAATAAAATTTGCTTTAGCAGGATGTTACTGGACTAATCATTTAAACATTTATTTTATAATGGGAATTACAAGCACAAACATCTACTGGGCCAGATGGGCCAAGACAAAAGGCAGTAGTAAGACTCATGTTTAAGCAAGTTAACTCAGTTCTATCCACTTGCAATTTTTTTAATATTTAGATCTAAAAAGAAACAAATTAGAAATATGAATTGATAATTTTTAATTAAAATTTTTAAATTAGGCTCGGCGCCTGTGGCTCAAGTGGCTAAGGCACCAGCCACATACACCTGAGCTGGAGGGTTAGAATTCAGCCCCAGCCTGCCAAACAACAATGACAGCTACAACCGAAAAAATAAAAAAATTTAAATTAAATAAAAAATATTTTAAATTGTAGATAAATGTTAAAACTTTGCGTGATTCAAACAAATGACATCTACAGGCAGAATTCAGCTCACACATTGCTAGTTTAAGCCTTCCACAAGCTTGCTTGTATGCACTCCTCACAAATACCCCATCCCTTCCGGCAGTGTGCAGAGAACGAATGTGAGGCTCATAGAAAGTATAATATATCGGGCAAGTTCATACAGATAATAAGAAGCCAACCCAGGGTAAAATCCAAGGGCAATTAGCCAGATTAATATTCTTTTTCCCAATGAGAAAAGTCCATTGCATGGAGATAATGTTAAGGTTACTAAATTAAATTGCTTACATCATACTGTGTGTGGGGAAAAGGTAGAAGAAGTATTTGCACTATTCACTAAGGAATTATTTTTTGCAAATTGGTTTAACATTTTGTACCACAAATAAAAAAAAATCATCAGGAACGGATGCTCCCTGATTCTTCTGACACTAATATTCAGTGTAAAGACACAACAAATACACCAATCACTTCATCTCAGATGATCCAAAGACCACAAAGGCACATGATTAGAAATTACATCTGATAACAAGTGACAAGTGTTTAATGGAACAAATTTGTGGAGAGTTGGGTTCCCACCTTCTTGGTTTTGATCACACCAAGCTTTTCAGATGTTTAACCTCACTATATTTTTCCAGACAAACAGCTTTAACACAACTTCAGTGAGACTATCCAGGTTTAAACTCACTTATCTGAAACCTTTCCCTCTTCTGACAAATGAAGAGACATGGAATTATTTGTAGAATACATAGAATTGCTAGGAAATGCTTATTGCTTTGTTCATAATATCCCAACACGACATTAAAATACATCTTGTCTTTGAAGAAAAGTGAAATTATTTGTAAATACAAATGAATAAAGTTGATAAATTACATGGGAGAAAAAGAGACGATCTATTTATTTAAAAATTATTTTTTAAGATTTTGTTTTCTTTCTAATGGAAGGGAGATTCCAGTCCTTCAAAAATGCAGAGCAGGAATAGGCTTTTGGTATTCTCTAAAAATCACAAGATTCTCTTACAAGATACTTGTTTGCTTCACACATTTTTGTGGCTTTAGGTGCTTCAGTTACAACTTTGCATTTGTTGAACTATTGGTTAATATGCATAGAAAAGTGGGATATGTTAATATTATTTTATGTTCTAGATATTCAGTGTTCAGCAGGACACGTGGAACTGTGTTGAATGCAAATTTGTTTTCAAACCCTGCTAACCAGTGAAATGTCCTTTGTCCTTTCTTTTGGTTTTTCTTCTCAATCTGCTCAACTTTTCGTAAGTACTTTCATAAAGACCTTGCCACGTACACTGTCTTCTTTCCCAGGCTGATTCAGACCTTGACATCAAACCAAGAATGTTAATTATGTTCCCTTCAAACTGTTTACTACAAGTATTAGCTTAGACTTGAACATAAACATATTTATTAAGTGCATAGTTTCACACTTTACTCTAGACACTCTATAGTTTCATAGGCAAAGAATATTAGGCACTTAATCTTAAAAAAATAAATAAATAAATAGAAGACTTAAAAACAATTAAAAGACTTAGACCCTAAAAGGAGCTGTTACTTTGATAATGTTGCCCCTGAGGAAAATAAGTCATTACGTGCACCAATGCCAAGTTCATTACTATACTGAGAGCTGAGGGGAAAAAAGAAAAAATATAAATTATATATAAAATATATTTGTATGTAGGTAAAACATGTGTGAGATTATCTCCTTCAGATGGCTTATAATCTATAAATAAACTTGATGAAATTAAAAAGGAGAATAAAATTATTTTCAAATGCATGTATGTTTTGTCTGGATTTTTATTTAAAATAGTTAGTGGTAATTCTCTTACATAGATTTGGAAACTAAATTAAGGCCAGTAAAATACTACTAGATTATTTCAGAGGAAGTGTTAATGGTTATATCATGGAGCTTCTAACCTGTATGTTTCAGTTCAAAAATATGGCAGAATAGGCGTGGTGCCTGTGGCTCAAAGGAGTAGGGCACTGGCCTCATATGCCAGAGGTGGTGGGTTCAAACCCAGCCCTGGCCAAAAACTCCAAAAAAAAAAAAAAAAAAAAAATAATAATAATAATAAAGTGGCAGAATAAGAAATTTTCTTACAAGAAAACTGGAAAAATTCTTTTGCTAATAACTATATGTAATAATTACAGAATCACGACTATTCTGAGGAGCTCCTAATACTGAATTTCACTGTTTTCAAATGTTTATTACATCAAATGGCTATGCTAGATCCTTAGGGAAAAATAGCATTTTGATAAACCTAAACAGCTCTCCCTGAATGGAGCCCATCATCCAAATGGGAAACTGAATTATAAGGAAAATCAATGAGTGTACCCCTGGTGGTGGGAGGGAGTGGTGAACATGGAACGGCCCAACCTGTGCATTCAAGTGAGACTCTCCTTTTGTGGTAGGGGTGCTTTCAAATCCCGTCTTAGTAGCACGTGTCATGGAGAAGCAGCTGCAAACATTAATCACTAAGACACCTACACGTTAATTACATGTCAGAGTTTCAAAATACATTTACATTCCGCTGTCCTTGGCGTTTGCTCCACATGCAATGCTATCTTCCAATTGTGTGTAGTGTTACTCCAATTGACCACTGGGCAACTGCCAGTTTTTTGTCTTTGTTTTTGTTTTTAAGACAGTCTTACTATGTCGCCCTCGGTAGAGTGCTGTGATGTCACAGCTCGCAGCAACCTCAAACTCTTGCCTCAGCCTTCCAAGTAGCTGGGACTACAGGTGCCCACCACAATACCCAGCTATTTTCTTGTTGCAGTTGTCGTTGTTTAGCTGGCCTAGGCTGGGCTTGAACCGGCCAAACTTGGTGCATGTGGCCGGCGCCACAACCACTGTGCTATGGGTGCCGAGCCCAACTGCCAGTTCTTATTCTTCACTCATATCTCTACTAGTATTTCCCTTCTTGTTCTTGTTGATTACAAATATTCCTGATATTTTCTGTCAACTAACTGGCATTTTTAGCAAACATCATTTCCCAGCACATTCCTGACTTTCGACGCTATCGTGTCCCTCCTTAAACATAATCTTTTAGTTTTAAGGTAGTAAAGTTTATTTTTTTTTGCTTTATGATTTGTGATGAAGAAGTGGGTCTTATTTTAAAAGCACTTTCCCATTTAGACAATGTCACAAAGATCTTGGTCAGCTGATCCCTCCTTTTTAGTTCTTATTTTTCAAATTGGCTAGGGTTCAATTCTTCCATATGAATTTTAAAATAAAGTTGTCATTTCTTCAAAAAAAATTCTTGCTGGAATTTTCAAATTATAGACTGATTTTGGAAGAAATAATATCATTGTAGTGTTAAGTCATTGAAATTAAACTTTCATAGCTCTCCCTTTATTCAGTGCCTCATTGATGACTTACAACACAGCTTAAAAATTAACTCCTTAAGAGGTTTTCATTGCTTTTTTGTTAATTCTTAAGTATCGTGTATTTTCATTAGTATTAGAATGGCATCTTACATTTGTTTATACTCTCCTGTTGATTATCGCTGTGAAAGGAATATTAGTTTCTGACAATCTTATCTTCTGTGACCTTGCTGAACTCTCTTACTCCTTCTAATAATTTCTATATTTGGGTTCTATGTAGATGATTATGTCATGGGCAGATAGTAATATCTTTATCTTTCCCTTTCCTACACGTATAACATTTAGTTCTATAATTGGACCATCTCCAAAACCATGTTGAACAGTAATAGCGATAGAAAGCAATCCTCATCTCTTTTCTAGTTCTAAAAGAAAATATGCCTAAAGTTTTTCTGTTATTTTTGATGTTTGCTCTAAGTTTTTTGTGTATAACTTTTATGAAAAAATGTATTTCTCATCTGGGTGCTGTGGCGGGTGCCTGTAGTCCCAGCTACTGGGGAGGCTGAGGCAAGAGAATCACTTAAGCCCAAGAGCTGGAGGTTGCTGTGAGCTGTGGGTGACAGCACTCTACTGAGGGTGACAAAGTGAGACTCTGTCTCTAAAAAATGTACTTCCCTTCTAATCACAGTTTTATGAGAGTTTCTCATGTTAATAGCTATTGATCTGTAATATTTTCCATATAGCAGGTGAAACATACACGTGGATTTTTTCTTCAGTCCCCACTTTGGAGATGAGAGTCAGGCAATTGAGGCACATAGACCAAAAAAGTGCACGTTTCCTTACATATCACATCCTAGGTGCTCACACTCCTTACCCTAGGGCCAAACCTCAGTCCTAAACCTGGTGGCAATAACATTAATACATAGATATTCTACTGGTGAACTTTCTTTCCATTCCTTGAATAATGCTTCACTGATCATGATGTGTTTTTAGCATCCTGTTAGTTCTAGTTACTTATTATCTTATATAAAATGTTTGCACCTATTATCCTAAGTGAAGTGTTCTCATAATTTTATTTCATTTATAGTCCTCATCTAGTTTTGGAACTGTAGCCTCTTAAAAGGAGAATAGTTGACTTTGAATTCTTATATTTTGGGGAGAATGTCTAGGTTACAGGTAATAATCTGCTTCTCTGAATATGTTCACATCTGGAACATATTATGGTGTATAAATTTGAGCAATTCATTTTTATATCTCTGGACCTCAATTTTCCTCCTTCTGAAAAATGGAGATAGTGAAATCTATCTTATAGCTTTATGGAGAACACAAAAGATACTTTTTAAAAAAGTATATAGCCCTGTATTGGATCCAATGAGGATGTTTAATGGATAGCAGATTGACATGTAGGTGGGCTTCACGGACTTTGTGGACCAAGTTTTTGTCCTCTCCCACCGCTTACTTTTCTTATTTCACACCATACTTTTCATTCTCTAAAATTTACTTTTACTTCATCAGTTTTATAAATGTCTGTTAACTTCCTTCCATTTCAAGTACAGTCCCATTCTGGCAACTTCCAGTTAATTAATTTATATTGAATGTAGTAAAATAATGTTCTTTTTTATTTCAGAGTGATATGAATAAAATAATATTTTTAAAATTCACAATATGCTTTCCATCTAATGTATTTCCTTTTATCTCATGACTCTTCTCCTCTTCAGGCAGATATTTAGAATGCTATATGGTAAACTTTTCTTTACTCCAATGAAAGACAAGTAAAAATAAAGGTGTTTATATATATATATATAATTTTTTCTTTAAAAATATATTTTTTAAGAGAAAAAATACTTGTATGCATAAAGTATACAGAAGAACTGGAAAAAGATGTATTTTATGAGACTAACCATAAAAAATTCACCTTCCCACCTTGATGAGTTGAAAGAATTGAGTGTTAAGAAAGAGAGAAGAAGCAGTGTGGACTACTGATACATGGGTTAGACTGGAGCCTGCCTCTCATCAGGCACCAGTTTGGGGTATAAAGATGTGACAGAAAGCGCAGATAATTATAGATCTTCCAAATACAGGGGCAACTTGTGCTTTCTTTCCCAGGCAAATGGCTAGATAGCAGATCAGAAATGGCTGGGAGGATGTTCGGTGATGGGGTATGGACAGCCTCACAGTTGCATACTGCATTAGTATGACACAGAACAGCAGTCATATGTCTGCAGTAGATGTATGTCTTTAAGAAGAAATGACGAAGGGCTATAGGCGACCAGACCAAGTTTCCCAGCCATGTGGTGGCCCAGATTGGAAAATGATTCCAGAATCCAACAGGGGTCAGAGAATTAGGTAAGAGACAACTGGTCTGTTAGGTTGGAGCCTGGCTATTGAGTTGAAGACTGGTTATTGGGACTAACTCAGAAGGGAATTTCATAGATCAGCACCTAAAAATAGATAGAAATGAGGACAACTCAGACGGTTTCAGCAGATAGCTGATGACCCAGCTTATACGTTTTCTTTAAGACCTTAACATTGTTATGGAAGCCAGCCAGAACTTAGACACCACTCCAAGGAAAAGGCAAGAAGGAGAAATTGATAGAGCTAAAATTTCTACCAACTGGCCAGGATATATAATGGGATATATAATGGGAGGATATATAATGGGATTATGTTTTATATGGAAAAGTTAAGTTACGTTTCTTGCACACTTGTGTTTGTAAAATGAATTTTCTACCCACTACACACTCATGTCACCAAATTTTAAAAGTGCTTGCCAGAGATATTGCAGTGTGTTGTATTGGGACCATACCTACTGCTGTTGTGACCTCTGGCCAGCTATTTAAACTCTCTGTCTCAGTCCCTATATCTGTAGATGGGAAGCATGGACTTTATTGTCACTTTTTTAATGATGAAATAAAAAAATGTGTTCCACAGCACCTAGTATCTGATTGGCATTCATTGTTTGTCATTTTGTTTCCTATCTCCAACCCCAGAGATAAAGTGTGGGAAAAAACAGCTACAGAAATTAAAAAGAAAACAAAGAGCTTGGGGAAGGTATTTGTCAGAAGATCATTACAACTGTTACTGCTAATTATGAGACTATGTGTGCATGTCCCAGGCAGGGATGGCAAACAGCACCATTTTCAGCTTGATGCACGCTACAATTAGTACGGCCAGGCCTGTGGATGAGCCACAAGTACAAACTCTCGTCAGCCTTTGTTATTCTCATTTGCAGAATCTCGGGCATCAGCCATATGAGAATATGCCATTGTTATTCTTCTGAAGGAAGATCTGTCCTAGTTAATAGTCATTTCCTATAATATGCTATCACAAATTAAGCCACATGAAAACAAGAGCTGGTTTTATGTGTTTTTTTCTTTTTTGTCCTTCTGAGATTCTGAACAGAAAAACTATGGAAAGTTGGCTGACTTTGTTATCTTCAACTTATGATTTGATAAAGTTCCTGTAATTAAATACCACGTGAATTCATGCTCAAATTTTAGCATTAGAGAAATTTTTTTCTCTAAGTTTTATATAGTATTTCAGTGTCAACAGTTCTCTATAGAAATATGGTAGGAAAACTACACTTACCTGCTAACACTTTATGGGAATTGGTGAGTGACAGCAAGGGAGATTGTTCTGGAACTGCTTAGCAATGTTGGAGAGCTTTGCTTCTTCTTATCTATAAAAAGAAGAGTGAAGCTAAGTCATCTCTTATTACACAGAACACATATCATACATTTTCTGGAATAAACTCAATTTCAAACATTCTATCCCTTTGGTCCCATAAGTACATTCATTCTTTTCACACCAAATGTTCAAAAAAGAATCTCAAATTGCTTTAAAGATTATTACTGGCTAAAGAGTCTATGGTTCTGTTACAGACAAGAAAATGAAGTGTCTGGGAAGAGGAAATACAGTAAAAGTATTGAGGGTAAAAAGAAGATTAGAAGGTGAACTATTTCCTAAGTGAAGAAACACCCTCTCTAAGGGAAGCTGGGAAAACAACAAAAGCAACTCCAATTTCCTCACAATTTTCCTTAGATTTTCCTGGTTACTCTCTAGCAGATGTGACCAGATATGTGCTTATTGATTTCCAGATCAGGGCAACAGGATTCTTTCTGTTTAATTATGTCCTTGCAAGTTAAAAATTAAGTGCTTTGGTAAATGCTATAAGCACAAAGGAGGGTATTTATGCTCTCAGAATCAATGGTAAGTTCAAGGCCGATGGACCCTAAGGGCTGAGAATAGTGCCTGGCACGTAATAGATGTTCAATATATACTTCCTAAATGAATGGATGAATATGTAGAAGATGGCGGAGGACTAGCCTTGAAAAACACTGATAGAAGGAAAGGGTACAGGGAAGGGATGGAGTATTGGCTATCTCTGTGTCCTTCTTCACATTCTGTAGGTACATTTTCTTAAACCTACTGAGAGGACTTCTACAAAGCAGAAGTCTTATTGCCCACAGTTAAAATGATTTCCCAGGTCAAGGGTAGCACCTTCGAGTTGGCTTTTTCTTCTTTCATGTTTTGCTTTTCCAACTCCCCCTCCCCATATTCCTTATAATCTTTCCCCCAGATTAATCTTAACATATAAGCTATTGTTTTATCATCAGCTTCTCAGGGGGAACTATGTTAAGGTGAGATTATCACTGAAAAACGAACTCATAGAAAATGAGCAAGTGTTGGTGAATAAATAACACTTTTAAATCCTATGTAGAGGTCCAGCAGGATGAGGAAAGTTGGAGACTACTGTTAGACAGTTCCCTGGGAAGGGGGGCAGGAAAGCAAGGTAAAAATGGATTCCAGAAAAAAGGAGAGGAAGAAAATGGAGAATGTTCAGACTGGCTGGCCACTGGATGGATATACAAAGAACAATGACAAAAGACAGATATTTCAAGAAATAAATACATTTGAATGGGTAAGTGCTATAAATAAGATGCCCATATAGGGATGTGTGTGCCACTTTTGCTGGGGAGAAAACACAAGAAAGCAATTTTTAAGGGTAGGTTTTTCAGGAGGTTGCAGCAAAGTCCAGAAAACACTAAGTTCTGAAAGAGCAGAGTATGTTTTAGAAAGTTCAAGTACAGCATCCTGGCTGGAACACAGACTATGCTGATGGTTAGCGATGATGCTGCAGGCGTGGCAGGGCCAGGCTGTGGTGGACTGTCTACAGGGGCTGAATCTTCTGCACTGCATTTAAGAAGTTTTCTTTTGCTAGTAACAGGAAAGTAATGAAATAAAGAAGTAGTACCATTATTACCCCAGTGTCTCCTAATACTGGGGGGTCCATAATCAATGAATCAACTGTCTCAAAATATATATTTTTACTGTCAGTTTGGGTTAAATCAGAATCCAAATAAGACCAATATTTAAAATCTGGTTGGTAAGTCTCTCAAGGATTTTTAATCTAGAGGAATAACTACCTCACTTTTGTTCCTCATATAATTTATTTGTCTCAAAATTGAATACAAACACTTACGGTCTGACTGCTGAATAGTCAGGAAATATTGATTATATAATTTCAACATTTTCAAATTTTTTTTTTATTAACCAAACATAGTCATTTTAAATGATTGATGGGCCCTAAGGAAAGGACCCTTATTATATTTTGGGACAATAATGTTAAAGTTTTCACTGGCATGTCAAGCCAACAGTTGCAAGATGTGCTCATAAAGGGAAAGATGAACTTCAGTATCAAGAAAGAATCCACATCTGCCCTAAACCAACCCCATCTGTGTGCTGACAAACAAGCATTCCTGTGTTTCTCAAGAACTTGAAGCTACAAGACTCTAGGCATCACTGGCCGGTGGGATCTGCCTATGATCATCCCTTTGAGGATGCAGGGAGCCAGCAAGGGACTTCTGGACCCCAGGAGGAAGACACAAACAGTGGAAAACTGGCAAGTGGCTGCGTGTGTTCTATCGACCTAATCACACCGGCAACCGTGAGTACAAGCAGCAGTGAGACTGCAAACCGGAAAGGCCTTACCTGTGAACTGCTTTGGTATTCTTGGACTTGGTACTCAGTTGAGCTGCCTTGGGGAGAGCTTGAGCAGGACTGTGGAGAATGCTGGGCATTGTCTGGGGCCCCAAAATGAGCCACTGAGCTGGGCAAAGTAAGCCATTGAGAAAGAACTGCTCCGGCAAGCTCCGCCCTCAGGGTCCCAGAGCAAGGATTGGGCAGGACAAAGTAACCTAGTGACTGAGCAGCCTTAAGGTGTGGTCTGAACTGCCTTTTAGCCTTAATCCTTAGGGGCAAAGTGAGGCAGTTTTGACACACTGGAGCCTTGGGCTGTTACCCTGGGTACAGTGCCCTGATGTCACAGCTCATAGCAACCTCAAACTCCTGGACTTGGCACCGCCCAGACCTCCATAAGAGCTGTGCAGTGACCCCCGACCAGTGACCAACACCCACTGGGCCTCCACATTCCCTGACTAGGAACTGCGGGAGCCACGCAACCCTGCATCCTCCCACCCGTGTCCTCCCAGCCTCCACACTAGCCCATAAATCTGGCCAGGGACCCTGGTAGCTGAGTACCCTCTGGAACCCTCCCTGCCTCTGCGAAGAGCCCTTCTCCTGGCCAAAGACTGCTGGAGCCTTGGGTTCTCTGTGCCAAAGTCATTGGGCGCCAGGCACTCCCAGAACCGTGTGCACCACCCCCAGCCCTGTTTCTGGATCCGGGCGTGTCACACACAGGAGCTGCTTCCACAACCAGAACTCCCTAGCTAGAGCAGCCCCAGAGGAACTACACATGGTCACTCCCTACAAAGATCCAGAAACTAAAGAGTGATCCCACTGGAGTCTAATCTTGGAGAGACACCTCTCCAACTCTGAGGACAGCCACAGGCAACAGTGAAAAACAATCATGAGGTGAAATCAACAGAAAATCTCTGGCAATATGAATAATCAGAGTAGATCAACTCAACCAAGGATCAATGGGGCAGACACAGCACAAGATCCCATACACAAACAAATAGCTGAGATGTCAGAAATTGAATTCAGGATCTGGATAGCAAATAAGATTGAATTAGAATTCCAAAAGTTATCTCAAGAATTCAATAAATGCAAACAGCAAATGACCACAGATTTTGAAACATTGAGACAAGAAGTTGCAACCCTCAAAGATGTGAGAAACACAGTAGAATCCCTCAGTAACACAATTGAGCAAGAAGAAAAAAGGATTTCTGTCATTGAAGACAAAGCATTCAAATGCTCCCAAACCCTCAAAGAAGAAGAGAAATGGAGACCAAAAACAGACCACTCTCTCAGAGCGCTCTGGGATAATCTGAAGAAAACCAATATTCGTCTTATAGGGATCCCGGAAAGTGACGAAGTGGCCTCACAAGGCACAGAGTCTCTTCTCCATGAGATTATGAAGGAGAACTTTCCAGATATGCCAAGCGATTCTGAAATTCAGATAGCAGACAGTTTCAGAACTCCAGCACAACTCAACCTGAATAAGACATTCCCAGACACATCATAATCAATTTCACTAAAGTTAATATGAAGGAGAAAATTCTGAAAGCTGCCAGACGAAAGAAAACCATTGCCTACAAGGGGAAGAATATTAGAATAACTTCAGATCTCTCTGCTGAAACCTTTCAAGCTAGAAGAGGGTGGTCATTGACTTTTAATCTCCTAAAACAAAATAACTTTCAACCCAGGATCCTGTACCCAGCTAACCTGAGCTTCATTTATGATGGAGAAATTAAATACTTCAACGACATTCACATTGAAGAAATTTGCCACAACTAAACCAGCTCTTCAGGACATTCTTAGACCTATCCTCCAGAAAGACCAACATAATTCTCCACCAAAAAAGTAAACCCACCCAAAGAAATTTGATCAAATTCCAACTTCCACAGTCGCAAAAGAATTAAAAATGTCCACTGGACTCTCGAAAGGCTTATCAATATTCTCAATTAATGTGAATGATTTAAATTGTCCTCTAAAGAGGCACAGGTTGTCTGACTGGATACAAAAACTCAAGCCAGATATCTGCTGCATGCAAGAATCACATCTTACATTAAAAGACAAATACAGACTCAAGGTAAAGGGATGGTCATCTATATTCCAGGCAAATGGAAAGCAGAAAAAAGCAGGCGTTGCAATCCTCTTCGCAGATGCAATAGGTTTTAAACCAACCAAAATAATTAAGGATAAGG
>CAUYPK010069270.1:0-31465 GCA_963574355.1 Loris lydekkerianus | reverse complement strand
TGGCGAACAAGTTCGACTACGCGCTCGGAGATCGCTCCTCAGAGGTCCCTCCTCAGAAGCAGCATAACAAAATCCAAACTTGGCAAAGAGCCACAGTATACAAAATAATGATAAGAGGCAAAGAGCTGAAATTCATTTTGGCCTGGAGCCGCATGTGGCTCTAGCCGCGTGTTCGCCACCCCTGGCATAGTGCAAGACAGTGGGGGAAGCTCTTTTCTGGCCTGGTAGCCAAGTGACAGCAGAAACTTCTAGGATGTAAGAAGTACACCCAGTCGCTTGGGCTAGCTATTCTATTTCCTTCCCTACACTTCAGCCCTCTCAATAGTCACCAGCTTCTCAAATTTTACTGTATGCACAGAAACACTGGAGACCTTGTTCAATTGCATATTTTGATTTAGCAGGCCTGTAAAGCCTGAGATCCATTCATCCTTCCTTCCTTCCCAGTTCCCTTCCCTTCCTTCTTTCCTTCTCTCTTTTTAAGTGATGTGGTCTCACTCTGTCACCTAGGCTGGAGTACAGTGACATGATCACAGCTTACTATAGGCTGAAACTCCTGGCTGAAGCAATCCTTCCACCTCAGCCTCCTGAGTAGCTAGGACTATAAGTAGCTATGCCTCACTAATTTTCTTTTAAATTTTTTCTAGAGACAAAGTCTCACTTGTCTTGGACTCCTGTCTTCAAGTGATCCTCCCCAGCCTCCAGAAATGCTGGGATTACAGGCATGAACCATTGTGCCCAGCCCTAGGTACTGCCTTTCTAACAAGTTCCAGGTGATACCAACACTGCTGGCCCAGGGACCACTGGGAGTAGCAAGGCCATATACATTCTCCCTCCCAGTCTCTTCCTTGCATTCATGTGGCTGCTCCTTCTTCTTTTCTATCTTTTTCTTTTTGAGACAGGGTCTCACTCTGTTGCCCCAGGCAAGAGTGCCATGGTGTCATAGCTCACAGCAACCTCAAACTCCTGGGCTCAAGTGATCCTCTTGCCTCAGCCTTGCCAAGTAGCTGGGACTATAGGTGCCTGCCACAATGCTTAGCATAAAAGGAAAATGACAACTTATGATTACAGTTCTGAAGGAATAAAGTAGAATGCTATAGGAGAGGGAGATAAGAGGGACCTCTTTTACTTACTTATTTGTTTATTATTTTTGAGACAGAGCCCAGCCCTAATTGCTAATCCAGCAATGGTGAACAAATAAAACGTTCATGGTTTTACGTGACTAAGTTCTGGGGTTGTTTGTTATACAGCAATAGATAACTGATACACTGAAGTATGTCTCTGTTGGAGCTGGGAGGAGGACTCTTTTTTTTTTTTTAATGATAAATACTAACATTTATTAAGTGCACATTACATGATAAAGTGTTCTGAGCACTTTTTATTTTTATTTATTTATTTATTTTTTTTTTTTTTTTTTTTGAGAAGGGGTGGGGAAAGAAGGCAGGGGAAGAGGTGCGTGACAGGGTCGGGCCAGTGGCATGGTACCACGTTGGCTGTATCTAGGTAGAGGCAGTTTCTACCTTGCCTTGTCGGGCCTTGCTGAGTCGTTGCTACGCGGAAGTAGCTCGATGGATCTACTTCTAGTCAGGCTCGGGAAGTTGCACTAGGCCTCAGGCACATGGCAGGGCCCAACAATTCCCTCTTTTGTTGCTATTTTCTTTATGGACATACCCAGGGAGATCAGCTTTTACTGTCTCTCTTCCTAACTTCTGATCTTGTGCTTGGCCTGTCCCAAAGTATTTATAAGGAGCTTGTAGGCCAAGTTTCATCATGATTCCTCTGTACACAAATTCCACCAATAGAACTTAAGCTCCCGAGAGTGATGAGCGTCCATGTGATCTTCAGTGTGTGTGTTACGCCCTCTGCAGCCCTGAAGGAAGCAGCCATCATAGAACCATGCCTACTTGTTTCTTTTTAAAAGGGGACTCATTAGCATCCATGTATGAGGGTTCTGCTCTTAGAAATAGCAGTTTCTAAAAATAGACAAATCTGGGATTTATCATCTCACTATAGAAATTTAAAACTAATTTTAGGACTTTTTTTTATGTGAATGGTCAAAAAATATCCATTTACAAATATTTATTGAACCCTATCATGTCCCGTACTGCCCTCTTGGAACTTGGAGCTTCTTCTAGTGAAAGAAGAAAAGTAGCAAGAAGACAGCAGTAATACCTAAGTATTTATATTTGTAAGTCAAGCTTTAGGGGTGTGCAAAGCAGCATCACTCCTGCTAGCACACAAAGTGTATTAGAGTCCTGGATTCAGTGGGCGTTCGCATTGTGGTGGGGGCAGCCAGCACCCTGAAAAACATGTGGGAGGCACAGGATAGCAGGCTGCCTGGTGGCTCATTGTGGGCCAGGTGTCTTCTTGGTTCCTCTGTTGATAATTATTGGAGGGTTTAACTCCAAGGTTATTCCTGCATTTGCTTATTCATGCATGTTGTGCACTCTCCCCAGTCACCAGAAGCGTGTCTTTGAGACAGTGAGAAACATCAACCAGGTTGTCAAGCAGAGGTCTCTGACCCCTTCCCCCATGAACATCCCCGGCTCCAACCAGTCCTCAGCGATGAACTCCCTCCTGTCCAGCTGTGTCAGCACCCCCCGGTCCAGCTTCTATGGCAGCGATGTCAGCAACGTTGTTCTTGACAACAAGACCAACAGCATTATCTTGGAAACAGAGGCAGCAGACCTAGGGTGAGTGAGCTGGGAGTTTGATTTTTCTGTTTTGGACTGCAGTTGAGGAATCATCAGAGGGAGGTTGGGGAGAGTCACCTGAAAGTACACACCTTACAGTTCCTCACATCTGTTCTACCAACCTACACAGGCTTATCCTCAGTATTGATATTTTACCAGTTTAAAGAGATGTAACAAGGTGATACCCGAAAGTCTGCTTTTCTGTAAACTGCTAGAGGGGAGATTAATAATATTTCTTCTGTTAATCTTCACTGTTAAACTATGGAATAGATGATTGTTTTGTGACCCCTTTTACCTTGGATGTTGGAAAGGGGGGGGAGGGGAGGGGGGAGCCAGAGCTCAGGCTCTCTGGTTTCCTTCAGAAGGTGGGATGCAGGGAGTCAGGGCACCTAAAAGTGTCCATCACGTTACGCATCCGTAAAGAGAGAGCTCTCCTCTGTAGTGGTCACCTCCTCTTTGTTCTGAAGTGCTCCAAACCTCCCCTTCCACCAATATTGTCCACTCTGTGAAGGTTTTTCCTGAGTAAAATTGATTATTCTGGACTGATTGGGTCAGACAGATGGGAAGTCCCTGGATCAGAGCTGGGTTTTTTTTTTTTGGTTTTGTTTTGTTTTTATTTTTTGAGACAGATTCTTGCTCTGTCACCCTGGGTAGAGTCCAGTGGTGGCATCATAGCTCACAGCAACGTCACACTCCTGGGCTCAGACCCCTGAGTAGGTGGGGCTGCAGATGCCCACCACCACACCAGCTAAGTTTGCGATTCTTTGTAGAGATGAGTTCTTAGGTTCTCAGACTGGTCTTGAACTCTTGGCCTCAAGCAGTCCTCGTTCCTGGGCCTCCTCCAGTGCAAGGATTATAGGCAGGAGCCACCACTCTGGGCCCCAAAGCTGGTTTTGTTCAGTGTTGAGCTTTCCACACCTTTGCTTCAGGAGGAAAGAGAAGCATCCTTTGAACCAGTTGGCCTTCTGGTGAGCAGGCACTGCAACCTGCAGAAGGTTGCTTCCTGAGTGTTCCTGAGGGACATGTTTAGAGAGACTGAATTTAGTCTGTGAAAATTTTCATTCCACCTTACTCCTGGCGCCCCCTCAGCCCCCCAACCCTGCAGCGGGGCGTGGCTCTCCAGGGCCGGTGTTTGTCTCCTGTGAACCTGCACATGAACGGCCCTCTTGGTCCCCGAGGTGCCCCTAGCGGGCCGCCCGGCCTCACACGCCCTTCTCCTTCCAGAAACGAGGAGCGGAGTAAGAAGCCCGGGACGCCGGGCACGCCGGGCTCCCACGACCTGGAGACGGCGCTGCGGCGGCTGTCCCTGCGCCGGGAGAACTACCTCTCGGAGCGGAGGTTCTTCGAGGAGGAGCAGGAGCGGAAGCTGCGGGAGCTGGCGGAGAAGGGCGAGCTGCGCAGCGGCTCCCTCACGCCCACCGAGAGCATCATGTCGCTGGGCGCGCACTCCCGCTTCTCCGAGTTCACCGGCTTCTCCGGCATGTCCTTCGGCAGCCGCTCCTACCTGCCCGAGAAACTGCAGATCGTGAAGCCGCTGGAAGGTGACCGCAGCGCGCCGCGGCCCCTGTCGGCCCTGGTCGGCGACGCCCTGTGGGCCGTGCTGCACCTGCGGAGGGCGGGCCCGCTCTGCACCGCCTACTCCTTCTTCTTCCGCGACAGCCGCCCGCGCTGCTGGTTCGAGTTCCTCTGAGCCGGCCGCGGGTGGACGGTGCGGGGAGAGGAGGGGACCTCCGGAGTGAGAGCTGCTGGCTGACTCAAAGCCACTTAGGGCCAGCGGGCGGGGGGTCTGAGGAGGTAGACTAGCAAGGCTTTGCCTTGTCACACGTTTTGATGTCAGGTGCCAAGCAGACCCTGTGTGTGTGTGTGTGGTTTGAGTTGTCCCCATAGGCCACCTGAAAGCATTTTGTGGGCTCACCTGTTCTGATTTGATCTTCATGTGAAGAAGCTGTGGAGTCCAAAATTTGGAGGCCAGGAGGTAGATGGCTGCAAAGGGAAGCGAGTCCTGACCCCCCTGCAGCTGCCCTTTTCCAGGGGCAGCTCACAGTTTACTATTAGGGGCTCCTCAGATGATTACACTCATGGGAAAACGCCCTTTGCTCTTTTTTCCTTCCTTTCTTTTTTGGGGGGAAGTTGCTTCAGGCTTTATATGATGTTTTCCCTGTAGCTACTACTGCCCCACTGGGAGCTGCAGAGTATTTGCCTTTTCTGCTTTTTTTTCCTTTAGTTTGGAAACCCCTAGGAATTTGAAAAGGTGTTTTAGAATTCTCGATTACATTTCTAAACCCAAATTAGGATTTCTATAAGGGAATATTTCTCAACTTTTAAAAAATTATTGCCCCCTCTAAGGAACCTTTTTAGACATTGTTTTCCTCAATCGTATCCCCTCGTGAAAGTTTACTAACACAGATATATCATTTATGTACTGTACATATATCTGTGTTCTGTACCTAAATATAATAGTTTTTTCACCTTAAAATTACCTGTTTTTGTCCCCTTGGGGGCAGTATTGTCCCTGTTGAAAATGCAAGCTGTAGGATGAGGTCACGTGTGATGAAGGCCCAAGGCGTGACCTGCTTCCATAACCTCCAAAGCAAGGAAGAGTAGGCCACCGCTGAACTGTGTAACTGAGGCTCTCCCTGGAGTTCAGGAAAGATTTTTTAAATTGTCTATTCAGTTGAAGCGTGGTGATTGTTTGCCCATCCACACTGTATCTGTTTTTCTTTGAATAAAATCTTTCATTTCTGCAATTTTACTTTCTGCCTTACTTTTCTTTGTTTCCTCCTTTGTCTCTTGAAGATCATTAGAATTTATCATCTCTATCTTGTCTGCTTTCCACATTTGATTCCATATTTCATTAGCTCATCTAAGAATATGTTTTTGAGTTAATTTTCAAAGCATATCTCAAGAGATTTTTAAAAATTTGTTTTGACCAACTCACCTTTATTCCTTTTAGTCTTGTGACTTAGGGGTATTTTTGTGATTAGTTAATAAAAATAAGAGGAAATCCCATTAGATTTGCAAGGTGAATTTTATATATAGTACTCTGCTCCCCTGGAAGCTACGTCACTACCCTTAAAAGTCATGTTTTATTACTGTGGCCTGTAATATATCCCCATAAGTCTCTTTGCCTCCATTTTGTAGTTCTGTCTTCTTAGCTGTTTAAAATATAACCAATATTATCTTTCTTCCCTCCCCTTCTCAATTATTTTTTATGTTACTACACTATGTTAAGTGTGATAAGGTGGCGTGCTGGTGCAGCACAGCTCTTTACTGCAGTGTTGGATAAGTTACCCCACCTTTTGAGCCCTGTTTGCCTTAGTTGTGCAGTAGGCTCATAGCTATCAAACAACTTTGCAGAGAGAAGTAAGTGTGATGCATTTGGTATTGTGCCTGGTACCCAATAGTGCTTGTTAAACTTGGGCTTCCCAAACTTGTCCCTATTCCGGCAGCTCAGGTCTACAGGGCCAAGTTCCTGGTGTTGAGACCTAGACCGCATTGTGCTAGGGTTGTGTTCTTCCCTTATCCTTTTCCACTGGCCTGCTCAGAACGTGATAGGACTCCCATGATCTCCAGCAGCCCAGATAAAAGTGCCCAGGGTGACAGGCCCTGGAGAACGTTGGCTGGGATCTCAGTAGATAGCCAATCTGTGTTTACCATCGATATCTCCCTACCTGTTTAATTAATTTTGCCATCTGCTTATTGTTTCAGCCAAAATAGCTGAGCTAGGTGTTTAGGAATGCGAGTACTCTTATCTCTCATCTTACCTTAGGAGTTGTAAGCAAGTAAAGAACAAACAAAACACTCAAACTAGAGAGGGAAATGTCTGTGTTAAAAAGACTGAGGCAGGCAGTATTTCTTTTCCTGAATTTTGCTTTTCCTTTCTAATTATAACTGTGGTAATATTTCCAAATAAACAGTATATAATTAAGAGAAAGGATATACTTATGAGCTGTGCTTTATTTCCCAGGTTTTGTTATTCTTAGTCCTGAGAGGAACACCTCTGACATCAGTGGGTTTGTTTTTTTTCTCCTTTGATGATGTGGAAACATTTTAGCCGGAACACAGGTGGAGAGGGAAAGGGGTAGAGACCGTCATTAAGTTTCCTCTGCTGTCCACACCCTTGTTTCATAGAACTTTATTTTGGTGCCAACCATGAGCACAAAGGCTCCTGTTTCCTTGTCCTGTTGCCTAATCCCTGCCTCATTTTTATGTGGGTGGGAGGAGTGGGCCAGTCTTATATTGAATCGGTAGTGGGAGGTAATATAGTGGGAGGTAACAATTGTATTTGTGTTTGACAAGTACAGGAAGCCAGGCTGAGGAATGAGCTGGGGAAGGGATAGGAAAGAGGCAACCCAAGCTCTGAATAAGATGTGGTTCATACTTACCTTTTATTTTGTATGCCCTCTGATAGGAAAGGAAGGAGTACAGCAGCTAGGAGATGGGTAGAATTCCCTCCTGATGGTACAGGCAGTGGCAGCAGCAGGGAGGTGAAGTGTGAGATGTCCTCCCCGGGTGCTGGGCTTGGCAAACCCTCCAGAGGCCTTGGGACCAGCCAGGAGTAGAAATAGTCCATGAGCCTCACAGCATTCCGTAACTGAAACGGTTAGGTTAGGTTTGAGAAGACACTTGGATGGGGTTAGAAGAGCCATTCAGGGTGTTATTGACTAGGTTTCTGAGACTCAAATATGTGAGGCCCCCTCACTGCTAAGAAGCAATGTGTAGGGTTAAAAGAATGGACACTGGAGACAGCCTTGGTTTCAGTCCTGGATTGGCCACTAGCCAGCTGTGCAACCTTAGGCAAGTTACTTTGCCACCCAGTACTCAGTTTCTTCATCTGTAAAATGGAGACAATAGAGTTACCGTTCGTTGTGAAGAATTAACAAGTTACAGGTATATACTGCTCAGAAGAGTGCCTACCCCTCAGTGAGCGCCCAGTAAAGGTTGGCTGTTCTTAAATGAGTAAGGGATGTCCCCGGCATGGGGTAAAAATCCAAGTACAATGCATCTTCCCACATCTTTTAATTGTGATCCCACTCAGTCTCCTTGGCTATGTGGTTTTCAGTGCATTTCTGCAGCCTCTTTAACTGCACACAGCAGACCCTTAGTAGTAGCCTCCTTTCTCTCCCGAGCTTCCATGGGAAGGGTTGGGGAGGTAGATGAGGCAGCCGTGAACAGACAGAGGAGTGAGGCCTGTAGGACTCTGGTTGGGGCCCTGACCTCCAGCATCTGTGAGTTCTCTCCCTGGGATTGTAGACATCTCAAGCCCCTTTCAAAAGGACAAAGAGATCTGGCATTTCCTTGCCATGGCCCTTCCCTTTTCAGGGTCTGTTGGCTTTCCCTTCTTCCCCCTCAACAGTAGAGTTGATGTGGCCACGTTGTACCTGGGATTTCTCATCATCCTTCGTAGATCCCAATGTGCAGAGATGATCCTGACAATGGCTCATTTAAGACTTCTCCCTGCTGCAGTTTTGTTGTCAGGAATGTGTCTGTGTAGCCGGTGAATAGGTGGACTTGGGCACATTAGGTAGTGTGAGTGGGGTTCGCAGGGGTGGTGAAGAATTCACATCAGTAGGAGTGTATGTCTCTTGGCAGGCCCTGGACACCTACCTGGAAGTTTTGCTGCTGACCATTTATGCAGCAGAGGGTCAGGGCTTCTGGCTGGAACACTGATAGCCTTGTTGTTCTCAGACCTGTGAATTTTGGGGATTAGGCAGTGTGAGATTACTGAAAGAACCTGGCCAAAGTGACTTTGTGAAGTTGTCTAACTTTAGGCAGCCTCTGTTTTCCCATCTTTAAAGTATATTACTTAGGTCATAGGGTGGCTTTGAGGAGTGAGTTGTAGAAAAATTGCCAGGCAGGCCTGCTTCAATACACAGCTTAATAAAAAAAAAAAAAAAAAAAAAAAAGTGATGCTGTGGCTCCTGAGGCTCAGAGTCTCATAAAGTGGTCAATAGATTCCAATTAAGTAGACTGCTATTATACCTGTACACACATGAAACTGGAATAGACCTTGAAGTGAATGTCTCTTTAAATGTGTATTGGAAGGATATACAATTTTTTTCTTTTAAGTGGATTTGAAATTGTCCACTGACAAAATATTTTCAAGCTTCCCTGGCTGAGATTGTCCTGGCTGAGAAGTTATTTTGCGGTAGTGTTTGGAGGTAGTGCACTCACTGGCACACCAGAGGGTCCTGGACCACTTCCTCATCCCAGCACCTGCTGGTGTTTCCCTTCTCTTTTATCTTGGCTCCTGAGATGCTGGCTCCTAGCAGCCCTGGTTCCTTTTCTTTCACTCCCCAGGGCAGCCTAGTAGCAGGGATTCTTGCCTACTCAACAAGTACATCCTGGGTAAACCAGTGGTGATTGTCTGGGTGTCCACCTGTATGGGAAGGCTCCTGTCCTCTGGTGCCTGATAACCTCTTCAAAGTCGCTCTTTTGAGTATAGAATATTTGTGCAGTGGTGTACACATGGGTGACTTTATCTGTAGAAAAGGGCTAGAACTCCCAGCCTCACAGGCTGTCCACCACCATTACCAGTTTCATGTGAGGTGTTACTAAGTATTCCAAGGGGAAAAGAGGGTTGCTCTGTCAAATAGATTGAGCACAAACCCAGGACATTATAGCATACTAAAGGTTCTGAGATGCCCTTCTGTAAATATACTTCTTAACCCAAGTTCCCAAGCATACTAGGCCTTGGAATACTTCTCTTTGTAGAGCTCCTGTGACACCTTGAGGTCCTCAGGGACACAGACCGATGTTATTACAGACCTTGCCTGATATCATCTGAGTTCTGGGGTCTGGTGTCACCGAGGAGATAGGCTCCTCTGCTTTAGACCTCTGTGTGAATTTAACCATGTTCTTAAATCACACCTTTTTTACCTGACTCCCTCTTCCTAAGCCTGCAGCCTCTTGAGGCTGATGGCAGAATACAGTAAACCTAAGTAAAGGAGGTGATGGTCACAACTATCACTTATCTCTGTGTGCTATTTTTCTCTTGTGAGTCGTGGTGTTGGCTTGACATTATCTTCTTCCAGAGCTGTGTCCTTCCTGTACCCAGCAATGTGTATTTGGCATTGAATTGGCACATGGGCACCTTCCTTTTATGCTCATCTTGCCATTTTTTGCTCTTCTATTTGTAAAATGATATGTTGAATTTGGGGGTTGACATCAGCTGATTAAAATAAAGACTTTATCACCAACTCTTGACACATAGTATAACATTAATTTTACTTTAAAAAAACAGTTGGTATGGTAGGATCTTAGCTACCATTGCATAGCAGGAAGGGCCAAAACCTCCACCAAAGTCCCCACCATAGCACCCCTATAAAGGCTCAGGTCCTGCTGGGTTCACCCTAAGCACCCTGAGTTTAGCCAGCAGCTGTCATCTAAGATTTCCATTCTAACCCTCTCTTCCCTCTTTTTTTTTCTCTTCTCTTTCTCCTACAAGGTTCTGCCACCCTTCACCACTGGCAGCAGTTGGCCCAACCTCACCTTGGGGGCATCCTGGACCCCCGTCCTGGTGTGGTCACCAAGGGCTTCCGGACACTGGACGTTGACCTGGATGAAGTGTACTGCCTTAACGACTTTGAAGAAGATGACACAGGTGACCACATTTCTCTCCCGGGCCTAGCTACCTCTACGCCAGTTCAGCACCCAGAGACCTCAGGTGAGAGGTCCCGAGCACACGTGACTATCTCAGACAGCAGAAGTTACCCAAGCCGGCCTCAGGCTTCCTCAGAGGAGATGCAGGAGCCGCCAACGGCCACGGAGGAGGAGGAGGGGTCTGGTGAGGGCACCACGATAAGTCCTGTAAACTTGGCACTTTTCCCGGAGGCAGAGTTCTGGGCCATCCTCACCTCTGTTCCGGGCACCATCCGTAGTGGCTCTGTGTCTGTAGCTTCCGCTCGTCTCTGTGGGTGATTATTAAAGCATTCCCATTGCGCAGTTCTGTTTTTAATACAGAATCTGACGCCTCCTATTTGTAAGAAATGGGTGTAACTCCCTCCCCATCTTGGAGGTGCATGGCCCAGCAGGGTTTTTAAAGTGGGAGCAGGAAAGGCTGCTAAAAAGAAGTGGATTATTGGGTCCCCTGAGAACATCAGCACCCTTCTTCCTGTTACAGTTTTCTCCATGTGTCTACAGGGCAGATTCTCAAATCCCCTGGTGACTTCCAAACTGAGCTGAGCTTGGCAGTTGTAGGGAAATGATGAGTGCTGCATTGTTCAGAAAGTGAATGAGAGAAGCTATTACCTGTGTGCTGTATCAAGATACAATGAAGCCTAGGAAATGTTCAGGGTTTCAGACAACATTGAAAGATCAGCCTTTTTGCTTTCCTAACTTCAATGAAGGCATATATGTTATTTTCTTTCCAGCTTATACATGTGGTCCAAGTGGATTTGGGGGAAGTGTTTTAGCAATATTCCTTAGCTAAATAAACCCTAAGAGAATGTCATTAAGCTCCCTTTCCCCAGCATTAAAGCAGAATTAACCACACCCCAGTGGCCACTGGGAAAGCACGGCCCCTGGGAACCATAAGGTCATATGGTTACTGTTTACCCCAACAGTTTGCTTTGGCCAAACTTCCTGGACCTCAGAGTTCCTTGTGCTTGGAAGACAGAGCTCTTGTGGGATAAAGAGAGAGACCCAGAAACGATGAGTTAACCTGATGTTATCATCCTCATAACAGTCATAACTTATCAAGTTTGAAGAAAGGACATTTATCCTGGTGATTCATGGTTTTCAGTTGTGAAGGCCATCACGCTCCCCATGAAATACCAGGCAGAAAAGAGCTAGGCTCATTCGTGATAGTATCTTGAATCCCCTGGCTAATTTCAGACAGCTATGATCAAGGAACTTTGAGACCAACTTTTCTCTTTTTCTTTGACATAAACTTTAGAGGAGTCATCAAGTAAAAAGGATTTGTTTAGCACATAGGTTTGTTTATGGTTTGATTTTTCTTTTTTCTTTTTTAGCAGTTACCATGTTAAGCATGTGATGGAATGAAAATGTTTGTTATTTCATATCCACACACTCCAGAAAGGGAAACCAGCTGCATATGGTGCATCCCTTTGTTATCAGCACCCATGCCCATCTGGAAGGCAGGCAGTGGGGCTGAAAGATGACATCTGGGTGGTACCTGTGGTTGAAAAGGTGGGCATTGTGTTGAGTGAGATGCCTCGCTGCAGCAGACAGGGAAGAGAGGGTGAGTCCTAGAAGTTCAAAGAAGCACCGTTAGGTGCATCTTTGAGAAATTGTACAGAAGGAATAAAGCTTAGAAAGTCAACAAAGATCTTCTGTCAGAGAACAGAGGGAGAAGGACCAATGATGAGGACTAAAGTCCCAACCTCTTTCCTTACCAGAAGCAAAGACAAATTTTGTGTTCTCTCCTTATTCAAACCTGTAGCTAATTCATCCCAGCAACTTTATTTGAAGAGAGGCAAGAATATTTGTAGTTGAAACTGTAGAAGTCTTAAGGTTGGAGGTGTATGATAAAAAAGAATTATCTGGGTTGCTGAAGGTTATTTAGGAAGGATCTGATCATTTAGATTAGATCAAGCTGGTTGCAGAAGGAAACTATAAACAAAGATTTGCCTCTTTTTTCTCTATTGGAGGTGACATTTTGATTCTTAGAAGGTGAAAAGCACATGACTCTCCAGTCATCCTGGAGGCCCCAAATGGCTCTATGCCTGCAATTGTGGAGTCCTAGGTAGACAAATGAGCTTTAGGAGGAGGCCTGGGGCATCTTCTGTCTTAGTGTTTGTGTCCAGGGTGGTCTGGTTCTCAATACTTGGGCTTTTCTGTGGCCAAACAGCACTACCCCAGGAGCTGCCCTCTGCCTGGGAGGACTCTGTACAGAGACACAACTGGTATGATGGGAGGAAATATGGAAGATTTGTGTGTTAGGCACTTGTGTCTAGAGCAGTGTTTTTCAACCATTTTTATCTCATGGCATACTTGAACCTATAGTTAAACTTCCACTGCACACTTAAATTATATTGATTAAAAAGGAAGCAAAAAAAAAAAAAAAAAATACTTGCTGTGCTTTGAACTTCTTTTAAAAATAACTTAATTAATGATCTTTAAAAATTATCACAACACACCTAAGATCCTCTCACAGCACAATAGTGTGCCATAGCACACCAGTTGAAAATCACTGGTCTAGAGCCTACTGCCCCATGTAGAAAAAATGTTGAGTACTGGAAAACTTTACATGTAGTAATATATTTTAATGTATTATTTGAGGCATCATTTGCTGATTTTTATAATCCCATGTTTTTAAAAGGGTGATTCCATGTCATTGTACTGTAAATAATTTAGATGATTAAAATGAATTATTTAAAACATTTTTAAAAGACAGTTTTACTTTATTTCAGCGGGATGTTTTATGTTTTAATTCATATGGAAAGCATGCTTTGTCAGAAATAATCATCTTGTCCTGAGAGTATTCAATACTTTAGGTATTTTATGTGTGGGGAAGAGCCTGCATGTGGTAGGTTGGAGGTGTATGATCAAAAAAGAATTATCTGGCTTGCTGAAGGTTATTTAGGAAGGATCTGATCATTTAGATTAGATCAAGCTGGTTGCAGAAGGAAACTATAAACAAGATTTGCCTCTTTTTTCTCTATTGGAGGTGACATTTTATTAAATCTGTAGTTGGTTAGTGGGGTGGACAGTCCAGTTGAATTATCTTGATCCTTAAAAGTAAGAAAGAGTTGGGATTAAAGCCAACCCCCATCGACAGAGGAAGTTAAAGTTCAGTTAATTTTAATACTCATATATATGGATACTATTACATAATGGGGGGAAACATCCTAAAACAAGCTCATGGCGTCTTACCTGGCAGTGGCCCTGCAATGGAGCTGTATCCTAACAGGCTGAGATCCTAAAGTCAGTGGGAAGGGCAAAAATCACACTTGATCAAAATTACCCTAGAAAAATACCCTTAATCGCCTGCACCTGGGCCCCAAGAGGCAAAAGCCGAGAATTAACCTTTTATGTCACTTCCTCATCTGATACCAAGGCCCAAGTTCATGAGCAGCTACTGTGTGAGGGAAGGGAGAACAGCTTGTGGTGGAAAGGAGCCAGGCAGTAAGGCCAGGATTCCTGCAGCTTCTCCTGGAGGCAGAGCCAATTAGAGCAAAGCCACACCAGTCAGTATCCTGTCTTGCATTTAGCCCCACCATAGGCCACAGAAACAGGGTCCAGGTAGGCCTGTGAGAACAAGCTGGCCTGGGGGCTCCATGGGTCTGGAAGGAAAAGTCTGGTCCACTCAGTTCACAGACCCTTGGGTACAGGGAAGTTTCTTCCCGTGGTCTCCACTGAAATAGTGATGGTGAATTCCCTTCTGATCGGAACACCTCTCGATTCAGGGGAGTTAGATGATCTGGCCAGGGTGGACGGTCAGCTCACACTCACATGCACGAGGGTATGCTAAGGAAGCCTTTGTGATGTTGCACAGGATGTGTGTTAAACCAGAGCAAAACATCAATTCAGAAGTGGAAAAATGAGCAAAGAATGACAGGACTGACTCCTCTAAAACCAGCAGCCTAGTCAACCCTGCTTACAGTTTCCAGAACAAAGCCCGCTTATTGAAAGTGGTTTCTGTATGGCATCCTCACCTCTGAAAACCACGGAGAGCCCAGTGTTCCTAGAGACACGCATATGGGTTTCAGATGAGCAGGCATCTATACCTGCCACTTTTCTGATGTGGAGGGGGCTGTAAGGAAGCACACGGTGTCCAGACTTGGCTGAGTTTTACAGCTGCTCTGCCTAGAGAAGCTCGGGAGACGTGCTCGCAAACTAGCTTTGGAATCACTCAGCAAGGGAAGGTCCCAGTGCAGCTCAGCCAGGCCAGCTCCCTTTGCTTGTTGGTGTCTGCCTGACAGCGGACATGGATCTGCCCTTGTGGTCCTGGCAAGGATCCCAAGAAATTTTTGCATTTGCCCTTTTGACATTTTGGACAGCATCCAAAAAAATCCCCTTTTCTCTAGAAGATAACTCAGGGACACTGGAGAGAATTTCTGACCTTTGCATTCTGAATTTCTGTGAAATCATTCATGTCTTAAATCATATACTTTTTAGATGAAACAGAGAGTAGACAGCCTGGTGTAATGGGAATAGGTAACTTTTAATTTTGCAGAAACCAAAAATAACTTGTACAGAAACCAGAAAAAAACATCTGCTTCACAATCTCTGTGATAAAAAGCTCCCAAGTTCCTGCTGGCCAGATATCTTGATGCCCAAGGAGGTCATGGGTCTCTATAGAGCTGTAGGGCCAGTCAAGGGTTCTCTTAAAAGATATACTTAGACACAGAGATAAACAGTTACCATAAGCTAATGTAAAGCCTGGAAATAAAGTCTTAAAAAATATCATCCTCTACAAATACTTTATAGTTTAAGATCATTGTTATCTTATTACAAGAAAACTGCTTTGGTACATTGAAACTAATCTTGATTCCCCAATACCCTCTGGAGAAAATACTTGTTAAAGCTGCATTAATTTACATGATATTTATATTAATGATGAATCATAGGGCAAAGAAAAGCTTTATGGAGCTTTGCCCAAATGAACTTATCATAGAACTTCCCCCCCTCCACCGAAATTTTATAGGTAGAGTTATATAATGAAGTAACAGAAGAAAGTCTTCAAAGCATTTTCTATGCCTTGATTTTTAGTCTTATAGAAAATTCTGAAGCATTACTTCTTGCCTCTTTGTTTAATGAAAAGAGCTATTTCTTATAGCTAACTGGCAAAGAAATATCTTCCTTCCCCCTTTCCACCCCTCAATCAAAAAGCAATGAAGTCATTAGAAGCAGGGCATTAAGAAAATACTGATATTCTTAAGGCTTAGTTTAGGCCACCCTGCCTTGAAGTTGGGTAGACAGTGGCTTTTATTTTCAATAGATTTGTTTTTGCTTAGATAGAAAAAGCTGGCCTGCAGGTGCCTCTGTTGGGTCTTGGTTAATGAGTTTATAGAACTTGCAAGGCTGATCCAGATCATGTGAGGGTATCATCATACACAACATGTCCAAATTAAGAAAAGGAAAGAAAGGTCGGGGCATTTGGTTAATTTTCCACAAGTGGCCATTTCCCATTGAAGAGTGGGCAAAGAATATGGAAGACTGTCAGTGCATCACAAAGACAGGGTCCCATTTTCCAAGCTTTCGAGATGCATTTGTAAATTTTTTTTTTTTTTTTTTTTTACATTTTTAGAAGTTATTTATTTATTTTTGAGACAGAGTCTCAAGCTGTTGCCCTGAATAGAGTGCTGTGATGGCATAGCTCACAGCAACCTCAAACTCTTGGGCTTAAGCAATTCTCTTGCCTTAGCCTCCCATGTAGCTGGGACTACAGGCACCCACCACAGTGCCCAGCTATTTTTTTGTTATTGTTGGAGTTGTCATTGTTTTAGCTGGCTGGGGCTGTGTTTGAACCCACCAGCCTCTGTGTATGTGACCGGCGCCCTACCCACTGAGCTACAGGCACCGCCCTTTAGAAGTTATATGAAATTTTAAAAATATAGCTTGGCTGTGTGACATGACTGGTGTTTATCCATCCTCCAAGGAGAAGCAACTGTGCATGGGCGTGTACTGTGCGGCCCATAGAAACATACCAGGTGCAGCTGTATTCTATGACATCTCAGTGGGCTCATGTGGGAGTTCTTTTAAGGACTAGGTTCTAGAAAGCTTCTGTTGTCCCGAGCACATTACCAGTCTGCCCTTTCACATGGATGGGAGAAGAACACCATTAGGATTGAATGAAAATGGCAGAGTTGGTGTGAACAAAGCACCTCCTAGTCCCTGGGAACCCCTGCCCCCTGCCAGTGTCCCACCCTTGTCTGTACTCTTTTTGCATCCTCAGGATGAAGCGGTGGGCTTTCCTGCCTTTCTCCCCTAGGGGGCTGAGCAATGCACACGCCAGCAGCCACCCTGGCCTATGCGGCACAATGTGCAGTGACAGCCAGGGAGCAGGCCCCGACTTTGCTAGAGACTGGGACCATGTCAGGGCTCCTTCATCGCTGGCTCCAGCAGCAGAATCCCAGCCACCCTGCTTGCTTCCTAGTCAGTCCCAGACATCACAGGCCCCAGGGAAGCACTGGCAGCCAGTGCCACTTTCCACATATACCTACTCCAGCCAGAAAGCATGCCATCGTCCTCCCAGAGGGCAGGGACCAGGACTTTCACCCTGTGAAGTCCTCTGCTGCACCCTCCTGCAGCTAGCAGAAAGAGCTGTGCTTGCATGTGGTATGTTTTCAGTATAAAAAAAGTGTATGCATAGATGCCCTGGTCTACCAACATAGATCTTGAATAATCAAGGATTAATTAAATTTAAAGCTATCAAACATTGTACCAGTGTCAGAACTTGGGAGAAGAACAATTAAAAATAATAAAAGACTAGAGTTTCTTACTGGTAAATGCTAATTCACTCCTAAATAAAATGGTGAAAGTACTTGTCACCAGGAATACTCCAGCCTGTTCTGTGTGCCCATCTCCCCACAACACTCTGAAGCTAGCTTGAGAGAGGAAATAAGAAGTAAGGGATTGAAAGCAGTAAATGTAAGAAACCTGTCCTTCTAACCCCCAAGTGAGCAGCATGAGATGAACACGTAATACCACCTTCTGCTAAGAACTTCTGGTTTAGATAAGGCAGGGCCTTCAGTATGTGGTGTGGCCTTGGTGATGTCAGTGGTGAACCCTCATTGTGAGCCCCCTGCTGCCTGCCAAGAACAATGTTTTATGTGCCTCTTATTATTATTTTTTTTTTTTAGCACTTGCTCTCTCCCTGCAGCCAGGGCTTTGGGAATCAGCCTGTTGCTTCTCTGTGACAAGCAGGAGAAGCCTCTGGCAAGCCCAGCCTCGGGTGACTCACTGTGTCTATGTTGTGTCCTAAGGAAGGGTGGTGCAGCAGCGGCCCGGCAGTCAGTGGTGACGTGCGGAGAGTTCGCGGGTCCAGGCATCCCCGTGGTATTTTGCAGGGGCTGAACCTCTGGCTTTGGCACTTTTGACCCTTGTTGATCTTCCTTGGTCTTCCAAAGCTATTCATTGTTTCTGGGGAGTGGTGACTTGTGAATTTTTAGCAGCCTTTTCCTATGCCCAAAACCCATTTGTATAAGATGGGTTTTGCTTCTGCTGATGCAATTATGTCTCTAAAATGTCCATCTTATACTACCTGTTGTGATTGAAGATCTAATACGTGAGATGGGGGAGGAGGACGTGAACATTTGTGACCTTTTGATTTGATGGTCTGGCCATGTGTTTAAATGGGTACGCTTCTGATTTTAAATCCAGCCTTGCCTTGTTTGATTTTTTTTCTTAATGTTATCTCTCTTTCAACTATTTTGTCTTTAATTATTTCTATTTTCTGCTTTTTCCTCTCTTCCTTCCCAAATAACCCCTCATGCCTATTATTTTTCTCAGGTTTTCTGTTGCTTTTGTTTCTAGACCTTATTGCAGTCAGAGAATCGTGATTGTTTGGTTGCCTTTTCTTCATAGCTTATTCCATTTTTCTTTTGCTTGCAGCAATTTCTTAGTTATTGGAGTTTCTAAACCACTACATTTATTGGTCAAGAAACAGAGATTCATAAAGGCTATTTTTATGTGCTTTTATTTTCTTTCCCCTTCCTCCCACTTTGCCTGGAGCTCCCTGTGGAGAGTTTGCTGTCATGGCCGTGGTGCTGGCTGTCCCGACAAGGGCCACAGGAGCCTCCTTTGCCACAGAGCTGGGCCAGACCATAAAAATCAGGGCAAACCAGTCTTGCCTTGCTCCTCTAGTCACTGTCACCATTTTTGTGCTCTGGATTTGTCCTGCCTGCTTCAAGTTGTTTGTCTCCAGCTTTTTTTTTTTTTTTTTTAAATTTTTATTTTTGTTTCACCTGGTTCCTGGTTTTCTTTTAAAACACATCAGTTGTGTGTGGATCTGTAGATTGGGGGCACCAACTTATTCTGTTTTGTTTCCCTTTTCCTTTTTGTCAATCCAAGAGAAAACTTCTCATGAGAAGCTAAAAGATTCTAGTTCACAGCCTTTTGAATCTGCATGGCCTCTGAATCCTCTTGGCCTCTGTTATCCTAATCCGTTTTCTCCCAGGAGGTCTCTGGGGGCTGAGCTGCTACAGGGGGAGAGGGGAGGGTGGGACGGGGTGGGAGAGTCATCCCTGTACTTTACTGTGCATGCTATTTGGTGCAGCATCTTATTTTTTTCTTTTTTCTTTTATTCCCTGATGCCTGAGTTATGAATGAGGTTGACCTCTACAATCATGATGTCTCCCATAGCCTCTGTTACTCATTCCTTTGCCAGCTTTCTGATGCATGGTCCTAATATTTCTGTGACTTACTCTGCTCCTGAGCAGAGTCCCTAGCTGCCTCAACAGCAACTTGGTAGAGCATTAAAAAGAAGTAAATTGAGGATAACTTGTTGCCATCTCATTTTCATTAGAAACCAGATATCACAGAGATGGCAGGAAAGCAGCCCGTGGGTGGGGGGTAAGCGGGGGATACCCATGCTTCTGGTACCCCTGTGTCAGACCAGACTGGACCCTGGAGCTTTAGCAGCACTCCACAGAGCCCTGATCTCTGGAACTTTTGCCACGTTATTGTTGAGGCAGCTGAGGTCCCCATCTCCCATCATAACAATCACACACAGGCAGTAGTGGAACCAGCTTCCCTAAGCCCCTTTTTGTGAGAACAGAAAAGGGAGCTATGCACCTTGCCTTGTTTCCAGGTGCCAAGGGCCTCTCCCTGCCTGCACTGCTCTTTCCTCCAAGCAGAGTTTTGGTACTTATTTACCAATGAAATCAAATATAAAGCAACAAAAGAAGATAGCAGATTCTACCCTGAGGAGAGAAACCAAATTTACCCACAAAAACACTTTAAGCCCCCACTCTCACCAACTGGATCCACTACTGGCCCAAGAACACTGATGAGGAACTTTGTCTGGATTGGGTTGGAAGCTGGAATCTGATGCTCTGCAGACCAGTGCTCAAAATTGTAGTTATTTTTGAGGAACCACCTTCAGTCCAGAACATGTGCATTTCACCTTCCTCGCCCAGATCCAGTCAACAAGGTAGCTCATCACTTCTTGCATCTGTTGAGGGTCATGCTGGATTATTATTTTTGTCATTGTTATACTTAGATGCAAGGAATATGTTTTGTTCCCCTCAATTTAGCACACCACCCTGGGAAGTGCATGTCACAGACCAACTCCACCTTCACCTTCACCACCTGTCGAATCCTGCATCCTTCAGATGAGCTCACTCGGGTCACACCAAGGTAAGGAGCACACACCTGGGGTGGGCAGGGGTGGGGTGATGTTGGGGTGCTCCCTTACCTATAAGGCTTAATGTTGAGGAAAGCCAAGTAGAGAGGTTCATTCAAAAACCAACTTTATGTAGCCAGCTTAAGCATCTCATCAGCATTTGCAGTTATTCTGGGTCCCACCTTTTCTTTTGAAGCAAGGCTCTTGGTTGCTCTTTTAGTTAGTCATGGATGGATTAAGGAGGTCTGCCCCTCCTTAACCAGCTGATGCTGACACTACTACAGGCCCTACAGCCAAGTCTGTTGGATATTTGCCTCTAAGTTTATCAGCAGAGCATGGAGTTCTTTCCTGGATAGAGTTAACTCAACCCTGTGGAAGGCCCTTTGCCTCTGGAATAGGTGCCAGGAACTACACACTACAGCTAAACTGTGATGACAAAAGTGATAAAACTCCAAGATGGAGCCACTGCACAGCATAGTTCATTTCACAGTTCATTGATCAGGAGGACTTGTATGGTGTGGGTTGGTCTGTTTGGCTTGATTTCAGGCCTTCCACAGCTCCCAGTGAAAGGGAACATGGTCTCTCCCAACACAGCAGAGTGACCTCCTCAGCCACTCTCTGTGTGATACAGTTAAGCAAGATGCCGGTTAATGGAAGGCAAAACAGAAAGGGAGGGTGGAAAAAAGGGCTAGCTTGAGAGAGTGGCCTCCAAGGAGCACCTTAAACTGTAAATGATTCTCCGCAGGTCATGTGAGGAAGACGATGAAGCAGCCATATGCCCCGTTGAGCTGAGAGGAGATGTAGGGCAGAGATTCTGAGCCCACAGGCGAGGCAGGGGGTGAGCACGCTGTCAGCAGGGCCTGCCTGGCAGGGTCATGCGGAAGGAGCTGTGTGCACGCGTGGCCACCACTAACCCGGGGACTTAGTCGTGAATGTGTCTCTGTGGTTGTGCCTGGCTAATGTGGCCTTTGACAGTCGATACCCTTAACCCTTCTAAACAGCCCCAGTCAAGCTGAGTGCCAGCACTAATAAAGGCCTAACCCGTTCTCACCAGATCCAGACGGGGATTTGTAAATTTTACCTTTGTCTTCCCCATCTCCCTCCCTGCCCCTGGAGAACGTGGTTTCCCATCCTGTGGCTTTATGTTTGGAAGAGATTGCTTTTAAAACCATGGGACAAAGCTTCTCCCTGTGGGAGGCTGGTGTCCTGGGTAAGTAGATGGCACTCTTGTGACCACAGCCATAGGACTGAGACCACACTCACATCTTCATACAGCCATGTCAGGGGCACAACAAGCCAGGGAAGTCAGTAGCAAAAGGGGGCTTTTTTGGCCTGATTTGAAAAAAACATCCACTTCAAACAAAAGTAAAAATCTCCCCAGGAATGGCCATGATTTAATAGAAAAATTGTTAAGAGGAAAAAAAAAAATTTAAGTCTAGAACATTTTGCCCTTTATATGTCAACATTTATATAATTCCACCTGTGCCTTTTAAAAAATTCACATTTTTAACCTTAGGAATCTGCTTTGGTTTCTAATCTCATGCTTCTCTGAGTGCTCTCAACCTGCCAGCATCCCCACTCCTGAGCTCGTGTGAGATGGGTCTGTTCTGTGGTCCCTACCCTGTGCTGACCGGCCAGTGGTGAGGTCAGCTGAGTGCAGAGCCAAATGGTACCTCTGGCTTATACTTGCTTTTGAACTGTCTTCCCCATAGGAGGGCACCCCTGCTCCAGGATGGGCCTTCTACCTTCCTTTTCCCCCATTTGGTGTTTTATCCAAAGCATCTGGGGTGCTGCCAGTCTGGGGAGAGAGGTTCTGATCTAGCTCCTGGGGACCACCCAGTCCACCTGCTTCAAGGGGTGCTGGTAGCCCCAGCCGGCACCAGGGTGGTTCCCATAAGACTGTTAGGATGTATTTGCGTCCTTGCCCCTGGGATGCTCATTTAGAGGCAGGGCAGGGTATCTAGACTACTTGGCCTCCCCCATCCCCGTAGCAGCTATTAAAGGAGACTCTTTCCTGTTTTTTCAGTAAACAGTAATATGTTTACCTCTACTGTCCTTCTGGTGAATTTTTCTGTCTTATTGGCCTTCAAAGCTGGATCCCAGCTGTTGGGACCTAGTGGGTCCTTAGTCAGCACCAACAGTGAATGAACAGATCTCTCTGCCTTCCTTCAGTGACCCAGATCTCACACGCTTCAGCAGGTCTTCGTCTAGGTGGCACTGTAGACATGGATCTGCTAGCACATGAATGCCCTCCTGTGACCCCATAACTCCATGGGGCAAAATACATTTGGATGAGTGTGTGAAGAGGATTCAGGGCAGCACAGCACAGAGGAAGCAGCACTGTGCTGGGAGTCAGGGGGACGCTGACGTGATGTGTTCCCTCTGGCCTTGGCCCCCCACACTGTGGCCTTTTTGCCATTCCTAGAATAAAGAATATCTCAAATCCCTTAGTCCTGGTTGGTGTCTGGCCTCAGGGGTAAGTAGGTGTTAGGAATTTAGGAAACTTTTGTAGGGAAAGAAATCTTTGCTGAAAGGCTTCTCTCCCTATTCTCTGATAGCCTTGGGGTCATTCAGACTTGCTTTTGAATTTGGGGCTGTACAGTTAATAGCTAGGTGTGTCACTGAGGAAACCCACTAAGCTTCGAATCTATTTCTCCATCTGCAAAGGGAATAGTTATACCCACTGCCAGGTTGTCTTAAACCACGTCCCCATTTAAGGGAATCCAAGGCCTCCCTGAGCGAAAGGGAGGAGCAGACATGAAAAGAGGCATCTGTGGGGACCTCAGCTGGGAGTGTCCCCTCATTTTGTCCAGGCCTGCCCTATGTCCCCTGCAGGAGACTGGCCACTGACTCTTTCTATGGTGTTTGTGTGCATTTCTGAGGAATAATTTGTTGTGTCTTCTTTTTAGCCTTAACTCAGCCCCAACTCCAGCTTGTGGCAGTGCTAGCCACTTGAAATCCACGCCAGTGGCCACACCGTGCACTCCACGGAGACTGAGTCTGGCTGAATCCTTTACTAACATCCGTGAGTCCACGACCACCATGAGCACATCCCTAGGGCTTGTGTGGCTGTTGAAGGAGCGGGGCATTTCTGCAGCTGTTTATGACCCCCAGAGCTGGGACAGGGCCGGCCGGGGCTCCCTCCTGCACTCCTACGCTCCCAGGATGGCTGTGATCCCCTCCACCCCGCCAAACTCACCTATGCAGACGCCCACGTCCTCCCCGCCCTCCTTTGAGTTCAAGTGCACAAGCCCTCCCTATGACAACTTCCTGGCTTCCAAGCCGGCAAGCTCCATCCTGAGGGAGGTGAGGGAGAAGAAGAACGTCCGCAGCAGTGAGAGCCAAACAGACGTGTCTGTCTCCAACCTCAACCTCGTGGACAAAGTCAGGCGGTTTGGGGTGGCCAAAGTGATGAACTCAGGGCGATCCCATGTCCCCACATTGACTGAGGAGCCAGGACCTCTCCTCTGTGGGCCCCCAGGGCCCGCACAAGCCCTTGTCCCTGGACGCCTGGTACCCGAGAGCCTGCCTCTCGGATGCCCCACGGTCACTAGTGCCATCGGTGGGCTGCAGCTCAGCAGTGGCATCCGACGGAATCGCAGTTTCCCCACCATGGTGGGATCCAGCATGCAGATGAAGGCCCCCGTGACTCTCACCTCGGGCATCTTGATGGGTGCTAAGCTCCCCAAACAAACTAGCTTACGGTGAGGATGGGGGGGCCTTATTGCCCTAGAGGAGACCAATGCTCTCCCGTCTTGCACCCCACCCCCTCTCTTCCCCTCCAGTGCACTGTCTCCCTCTTCTCTCCTCTGCCCATCCCCTCCGGAACTACACAAATCAACCTTGTGCCTAATGGAGGAAGAGTGAAAACTCTGTACAATGTGTATATAGGACTTGGGGACCTCATTTCTGCCCTGCTCTTTCTTCACATCCCAGAGGAAGTGCCCCTGTGCTGGCATCACTCTCATGAGAACTTTGCCCCTGCTCACCTGGGGGAAGGGGTGTCCTGCTCTTCTTTCCTTTTGAGAAGCACTGAAACTCCCAAGTGGGTTCTTATCCCATGGATAGGAATCCAGTGAATCCCGTGGTTGACCACCAGTGTCACACATGATGAGCTGTCAGGGCTCAGGTCCTAATGCGTCTGGGTGTAGTCCAACACCCTGTTTCGCCCACCCTGTGAGAGTGTGAGGAGCCACCTGCAGCTGATGTAGCGTTCATATTGGAGAGCTTTTTTCTTTCATGGGTGGCCCAGCTTCTTCAAGACCTTCACTACTCTGCCTCAATGGACAGTCATTTCTTTTGTGAGGTGTGACCCTCTCTTTTCATGCCTTCAACTTGAAGTCATCCTGTGTTCTATAATCAGCTGTCAGGCCACATGTCTGACCTGAAAGAGAATGTATTTATACTCCTGCTGCATTTGTTCAGCAGCCCATCCATGTTCTGTGTGATTTGTTTTATTTTTCCATTTTTTTATATGCAGGGAAGTAATGGTACTGGTAGTGTATGTTTTCTATGTGGTTCTATGACACCGAAATATAAATTGCAAACACACCACGCTGCTCATGAGATAGCAAATTACTACTGGGACTCAGTGTCACAACTAAATTGATTTAAGACCAGACCCAAGACAACTTTAACAATAGGATTAAAAGGAAAGAGCATAGGGAAAAAACTTATCAAATTTGTCAATAGTAAGAGTAAAGGGGAAGAACAAAACCAGATGGAATACTCGACTGGTTCCGGGGAGAAACAAGACCTGGCATCCTGCTGGCTCCCGCCCCTTCTCTGGAACTCAGGGACAGCCCGTGTGCTTTTGCTGCACAGTCTTCTGTGGCAGCCAGTGACTGCCCACGTGTTGCCCTCTGGTTTCAGAACAGTGAATGGTCATAAGGATCACAACATTATTTTTTCTCTACCACCCCTCCCCCAAGCCTTTTATCTCCTTGTAGTACTTTTTATCCTTAAGAAAAGACAGAGGTGCTTGTGAAAAGAACCACAAACAAACAAGGGAGAGCCTGGTCCTGTTACTGTCACCGATTAAGTTTTAAACTCTTATTTATTATTTGTGTGTGCTGTATTTTAAACAAACATCCTCTCTCCTTCCAGCTCCAGACATAGTATGTCTGTGGCATTCCAATCCAAGCAGTTAACTTATTTATTCTAATCTGAGGACTGCACTTTACATCCTGGTGTTCCATGACCACTTGTTCCAGACATTCATAGAAGGAAAACATCCTGTGTAACTGAAATTGTCATTGTGTCCTCTGCCCAGCAGATGTACCCTTCAGTTAGGTGAGAGTAACTCTGTGTCCACCAAGGATACTGTGAGGAAGTCCCCAAGGAGCAGCCTTCAGTCCCACGATTTCAAACCTATTTATTCTCTGAACACAAGAGTGTTGGTTAATTATGTTCTCGAGTCTCCTTGCTGTTGTATGTGTGCACTCACTGCGAGTAACTTATATCTTTTTAGTTGAATGTATTTCAAAACAGTAGGTAGAATAACAAAGGAATAGGAAAACTATGGACTGAATGGACCACTTTATGTCTTCAGAGAGAGGAGCCACTTATCACCAGAAATACCATGTAAAAATCAGCAATTCGGAGGTTGCCGTATTTAGTATAGTAAATAAACGACCAACCTGTGCAACCACTACCAAGAGTGTGTTGTAATGCATCAAAAATCAACAATTAAATTTTATTCGCTAATGAGTATCAATAAAATAAGTTCCAATGATGGAAACCACACTGGTATTCTGATTTGTATTTTCTTTTTATATACACTTTATATATACTTTATATACAATTATATGCCTTTTTCTTTCAACATAATACCATGCCTTAGACAACTTTCCAATCGGAACCCGAAGATCTCCCTCACTTTTCAGCACTGTGTACTTCAGGCCACTGGGCCGAGAGCAGAGAATCCATGTATGGTTCTCCAGCTCCTCTCTTTTGGTATGTTACACCAGGAATCCTCATATTGAAATGGAGTCTCTTGAGTGTGTGGACCAGAACTCCCTGCCAATCTGTAATTGATGTAATCTGAAGGAGAAATAAGCATATGTTGGTAAGCCAGTGAGGTTTTTGAGAAGAGCATTAGAATCCCTGGAGGTAGGGCCCAGGTACCTGTGCTTTAGCAAGCTCTCCTGGTGATTCTGGTGGGTACTACAATTTGAGAACCGCAGCAGGTGACCAGGTGGAGATTGGGTGGGAGTTCTGCCATGGAAGGGGTAGGTTTCCCTTCCCAGCCTTTCCTTGTGTCAGGAGCTCTGAGCAGCCCAGACAGCTACAGCCCGCTTTGTTTGAAAGGAAGAGAGAAAGAGTAGGCAGTCTTATTTGCCCAACTGGGGCAGGGGAGGCTTTGAGGCAAGGTAACCCTGGATCTGGGCTTCAAGGAAGGGCAGGATTTGCCTGGTCAGGAAGGCATTCCATGCAGAGGGGAAAGTTGTGGAGGAGGAATGAAAAAATGATCCTAGAATGCATTCCTTTAAGCTCTTCCTTATAGTAGAATGGTAAGTGATAAATATAAAAGGGACAATAGAACTAGAAAAAAAACACCATTTTGCAACCATAACACTAATAACTAATTCAGACCACAAAGGATGCTAAGACGATTGAATAAGAATTTGTCAGGTAGCAGAATATTTACACACATTGTTATCCCCCCACAGAAGGCTTATTAATTTACAAAGGGGGGGGAGTTATCTTTGTGGTAGACAAGCCCGTGGCAATGCCACTTCAAACAAGTCATGAAATTTAATTACCCAAAATGGGCAAACTGATGTCAGGTGCCAGGGGTGTGATGCAGGAAGGACACACATGTCCTGTGCTGTTCACCTGCCACAAATGTAAGGCCCGAATCATGAGGTTGACACATTGAGGGAAATTTTACGAAACATGGGTACCTATCCCCTCAGAAAGAAAGTCAGCATCATGAAAGACTGAGGAGCTGTTCTGGATTAAGGGAGGAAAAAGAAGCAAGACAACTACAGCAATTCATGATTTGGATTGGACGGTGGACTAGAAAAGTGGCTATAAAAGACAATACTGGAACAACTGGGAAAATTTGAATATAGAACTTTTTTTATTTTTTCAGACAGTCTCACTCTGTCACCTGGGTAGAGTGCCATGGCCTAGCTCATAGCAACCTCAAGCTATGAGGTTGGGCTCAAGTGAACCTCTTTGCCTCAGCCTCCTGAGTAGCTGGGACTACAGGTGCCCACCATCATGTCTGGCTAATTTGTCTATTTTTTGTAGAGATGAGATCTTGCTCTTGCTCTGGCTGGTCTCAAATTCCTGAGCTCAAGCCATCCTCCCACCTGGGTCCCCCAGAGTTCTAGGTGAGCCACCGCACCTAGCCAGAGAGCATATGGTTTTTAAATTGTATTGGTATGAAATTTCCTGAATTCAATAGTTGTAAATATGTAACTATTGTAGATTGTTACTGTAGATTGTTACAGCCTTACCAGGTTCACTGCCTGCCATTCAGGGGAACCAGTAGACTGAGACAGCAGGGGTTGCAGCAGAGAAAACTTACTGTCACAGGCAGCGTGTGAAGAGAGGTGAAGAAATTCTCAAATCTGTCTTCCCCCAGAATTTGGAATAAAGAGTTTTTCAAGGTAGTTTGGTGGGCAGAGGGTTAGGCAATTGGGTCTGCTGATTCGGTGTGTTTGGGGTGAAATCATAGGGGTATACAAATTGTCTCTTTATGAGTGAGTTCCTGGGTGGATTGCAAGACCACTTGAGTCTTGATATGGGCCGCTGGTCTGGGTGGGTCAGCCACTCCACCTGAATCCAAGCCTTAGGTTTCACAGGGTGATGTTATCTATAGGAGCAATGAAGAAAGCTAAGAATCTTCATGACCATCAGCTGTATGACCCCTGAGCAGTGAGTGATTCTAGGAAAACAAGCTAGGGAACAATGGCTGGTTTCTCCTGCCACAGTTTCCACTTCATGGCCATTTATTTATTTTATAAAGGGCAGCTTCACTATTTCCTAGAGATATATGCTAAAGGGTTAAGATAAAGGGGATTAATGTCTGCAAATTATTTACAAGGTGTGAACTAAAATAAAATCTTAAGGTGTTGCAGGAAGATGAGGCCCAACAGAGAGAAAGAGAGCCCAAAACACCACGTTTGTAAGAAGAAGGGCTTTATTCACCAGCCAGGAGCTTATGGCATAGAAGAATTCCAAATGGCCCTGCTCCCCAAACAGGCTTTGTCTTTCCCTTTTTATCAACAGACAAAAAGTTCCACCCCACAGCTACCCTTTTCATTGGTCAGTTTGAATCAAACGGGAGATGCTATTCCAGCCCCTACAAAACTACAGGATTTCACAGAACTTGGAAATTTCCAAGTTCTAGGTAGTTATGTTTACAAATTCCCAAGAGCTGACTCACCATGGACTCACCATGGAGAGGACACTGCAAGTGTATCCTTGTGCCTGTTCTCTTAGACCTCACCCTTCTCGGGTATCCTCTCTCAAAAGTTCCCCCTAAGTAGCTGACTGGACCTTGTCTTGGCCCAGAGGATCCCTAAAACTGAGTTGCTAGCCATGAGAGAAATCAGACATGCCTCCTCCCTTCTTAGAGATGTGCTTTGTGACTCACTAACAGGCCTAAGCCTATGCAAGACCTACCTGCAAATCCTCAATATACACAACAAACCACTTGAGTCTGGTACTTTATCTCTAATTAACAGACCCTTTATCTCAAGCATTCCTCTTCACTGACTCTGGGTCTATTAGACAAAGCCTCTTTCAGCCAATTGTCAGCTAAATAATTTTTAAAACACTCCTATCACCTATATACCCCCCGCCCCCCCACTTGCAGATATCCCACCTTTTGGGGCCAAACCAAGGTATGTTTTCCACATGTTGATTTATGACTTCACCTGTAATTCCTGTCTCCTTAAAATGTATAAAACCAAACTGTCACCCCATCACTGCAACTCCACATGCTCAAGGCTTCTTGGGTGTGGCTCCAGCTCATGGTCCTCAAATTTGGGGCAGAATAAACCTCTTTAAATTACTTTACAGAGTATGGCTTCTTTTCCATTGACAAAAGTTTTCAGAAAAAGCAAAAAATAAGACATTTTCTTTTTTTTAAACAAAGGTTAAAACAGGAGTTCTTCTCAGGTTCTTCTTCTGCCACCAGGTGCCCAGAGACCCAACCCCATAAGCAGAGGACCAGCTGAATGCTGAAGGTTCTGGAAAGAGGAGCCTTGAGGAGCCCACACAGGAATCCAAGTGGAAAAGCAGTTCAAGAGAGGGAAAGACCAAACCGAGGAGAGGCTCCCATCCAGAAGGAGAGTTAAAGGACAGAAATTTAGCAAGTAACCTGGCAGATTAGAGCTGTGCCAAGAGAGAAGGTTGAAGAGTGCACATCAATCCTGCTGAGGTGAGCTGCGACCCCAAGGATACAAACAAAAGGATGGACCCCAAGGATCCATCATGGTAGTGGACGGTAGTCCCCTCCCCCACGAGGACAGCTCAGAGTACCCCATAAACAAACGAGCAGAGTTCAAAAGTCCTCCCATTATACTCCACGGGAGAGAGTAAAACTGAACATACTTCCCCTACTAGGGTGCTATGGTGCTCTCCTGTCAGGCATAAAACTGTGTAAAATTGTATATATTGTCTACATGCAATTCTGAGCTCCCAGCACTCTTGTCCACTCTCCCTCTGAGGTCTGGAGGCCTGTCCCCTCCAGACTCTTGGGTGATTTCTCAAGGGGTGTGGACAAGGCCTGGGCTGCTGGTGGTCAGTGCTGATTCTGTGGCACGGAAGTGAGGAGAGGACACTCAGCTGAGAGGGAACCATGCCTGAACGGCGGTGCCTCAAGGCGCAGAGCAGCAGCCATTTTTGGCAACTATAGGGCTCACCCCTGGATATTCTGGTGTCACACCCCCTATCTTTCTGGGCAACCAGAGGAGGCCAGGCATCTTCTCAGGTGGTAACCACCGGCAGAACAGATCTGGGATGGAAAAACAGGCCCCATGAGTAAAGGGTTTGCCTGAGGTGGTACTGGCCTGGGTGGAGTGTGGGGACTAGAAAATGACACACAGTGCTACAGACTCCCAGGGCAGGGCTGTCCCAGAGTACCGTTTTACTGAGCCTAAGATGCACCTAGTCCCCAGGGGATCATCAGCCTAGACAAAGGAGGGCAGGAGGATAGAACTGACAGCTAACCGTGCTGCAAATAAAAACTACCAGGCAGCAGCAAAGACAGGGCCTGAGGCGCAGGTACTGTGAACTCAACACAGCTTCTCTTCTGCAGGAGAATTTAGCCGGGACAGAAACAAATTCCACAAAGTTGTTCTGTTCTGTCACTAACATCAATCAGGGGAGGGGCTGGAACTGAGTGAAAAGTCCAAGCCTCCATTAAGCACCTGAGGTTGTCAGGCCTCACCGCCAGAAGAGGGTGGTCATCAACTTTTAATCTCAAAAAGCAAAATAACTTTCAACCCCGGATCCTGTATCCAGCTAAACTGAGTTTCATTTATGATGGAAAAATTAAATACTTTAATGACATTCACATGTTGAAGAAATTTGCCATAAGCAAACAAGCTCTTCAGGATATTCTCAGACCTATGCTCCATAATGACCAGCCCAATCCTTTACCACAAAAGGAAACTCACTCAGAAACTTTTGATCAAACTCCAACTTCCACAGTAGCAAAAGGATTAAAAAATGTCCCCTGGACTTTCAAAAAACTCGATACCCAAAATTTTATCAGGCTTATCAATATTCCCCATTAATGTGAATGCTTAAACTGTCTTCTAAAGAGGCACAGGTTGGCTGACTGGCTACAAAAACTCAGGCCAGATATTTGCTGCATACAAGAATCTCAACTTACCTTAAAAGATAAATATAGACTCAGGGTGAAAGGGTGGTCATCTATATTTCAGGCAAATGGAAATCAGAAAAAAGCAGGTGTTGCAATTCTATTTGCAGGTACAATGGGCTTTAAACCAACAAAAGTGAGGAAGGATAAGAATGGTCACTTCATATTTGTTAAGGGTAATACTCAATATGATGAGATTTTTCAATTATTAATATTGATGCACCCAACCAAAATGCACCTCAATTTATAAGAGAAACTCTAACAGAAATGAGTGACTTGATTTCCTCTAGCTCCATAATAGTCAGAGATTTCAACAATCCTTTGGCAGTGTTGGATAGATCCTCAAATAAGAAGTTGAACAACGAATTTTAGATTTAAACCTAAGCATCCAACATTTGGATTTAACAGACATCTACAGACCATTTCATCCCCCCAAAACTGAATACACATACTTCTCACCAGCCCACGGAACACACTCCAAAATTGATCACATCTTAGGTCACAAGTCTAACCTCAGTAAATTTAATGGAATAGAAATTATTCCTTTCATCTTCTTGAACCACTGTGGAATAAAAGTTGAACTCAGTAACAATAGGAACCTGCATACTCATACAAAAACACTGAAGTTAAATAACCTTATGCTGAATGATAGCTGGGTCATAGATGAGATTAAGAAGGAAA
>CAUYPK010069269.1:0-16482 GCA_963574355.1 Loris lydekkerianus | reverse complement strand
GGCTAGATATAGCAGGGAAAGAGGGGGAAGAATTGAGGCTGGCTCTGGGATTTCCGCCCGAGACAATGGGGGTGTGATGGTACTGACGAGGGAAGCAGGGACTTCAAAGAGGGAACAGGCAACCTAAGACAGGGGCTATGTTTATCCGCCATACAAAAAACAAAAGAGGGAATTGTTGGGCCCTGCCATGTGCCTGAGGCCTAGTGCAACTTCCTGAGCCTGACTAGATGTAGATCCATCAAGCTACTTCCACGTAGCAATGACTCAGCAAAGCCCGGCCTGAAACTGCCTCTACCTAGATACAGCCAATGTGGTACCATGCCATTGGCCCAACCCTGTCACGCACCTCATCCCCTGCCTTCTTTCCCCACCCCTTCCCCACGCTCTATATAAGCAGCTGCTTGACGCAATAAAGTTGAGTTCCTGCTTAAAAAAAAAAAAAAAAAAAAGAGGGAGCAGGTCAAGCAGGTGTATGATCAGTCCGTTTGAGGGCTTGGAACATCTGAAAGTAGATGTCTGATAAGAGGTTGGACCTGATGCGAGGTCCATCAGAGTAGATGTGTTATGTAAGAGGAAATCTGAGAGCTCTGATCGTGGGGAGAGTTGTGAGGTCTTTGATCCTGCCATCCCTCCTGTCTAGAACACTGTGTCTGCAGGTATCTGCATCCCACACCTCCCACACCCCTTCCAGGTCTTTGCTCAATATGTCTTCTTTGCAGTAAGACTCCCTTGGTCAATGTCAAAGGCAAATGCCTCCTACCTAAGCACTCCCTGTCAACCTTTTTTTCCATAGTAATATCTGCAATATCTTTTTCCATAGTACACAGCACTATCTAATCTACTCTATATTGTCCTTACTTTTACTTATTCCTTTTGTTTATGATGTTCCACCTGGTAGAATGTAAGCTCTACATAGACAGGGATTTTTGTCTATCTTGCTTACTTCTGTATCTCCAGCAGTCAGAATGGGGCCGGGTACACGTACACATTCAAGAAATATTTGTTGATTGAGAGAATGAGCCCCTTCTATGTGCCTGACTCTAAGTGCTTTCTGTGTGTTGTCTCATTTGAGCTGAGTGACAGGTGTCAATTAAGGACACATGGCTTTGTAAGTAGAAATGAGGGCCATGAAATGACGAGACCTGTGTGGATAGTGTCTAATGGAAAAGAGATGAAGATTAAGAACAAAGATCTAAAGAATTCCATCCTTTCTGAGGAAGGCCAGGAAAATAGGCCCCACATAGGAAGGTAAGAAAAGCCACTCAGAAAGCAGGAGAAAAACCAGGCCGCTGTGGTGCTGTGAAGGTCAACTGCAGGTACATTTCAAGAGGGAGAAAGTGCTCAAAGTTGGCAGCTGTTACAGAGAAGTTGCACTAGGTCAGGAGCAAAAAGCAATGGAGAGAGAACGTGCCAGTCAAGTCCATCCACCTTCCTCTGCCACATCTGACTCAGATTACTGCTGACAAGCCTCCTACCCAATTGTCTTTATTACTATATCCTCCGACAGAGCATATCGCAAAGATAAATGTCAGTTTATTTTTAAGCAAAATATAGATGAAGATAACTAGTTCAGTGGTTCCCAGACTTTGGAAGGTCATGAACAGATAACATTTGAGGGCAAAAAAAACTGGGTCGCTGAAATATTGGAGCAACTTGGCCAGTCCTCTGAGTCAGTCTGCTCAATTCACGTAGGACAATCTGATCCGAGGGATCGACAAAGTTGAGAATCATTTAGGAGGCTAGAAACCTGGTCGAGATCATCCGTGTTGGTATCTGGTCTTCAGTGCAAATCAGAAATCCTTTCAGAAAGGTAACACTTCCAGCCCTTTGCTGCCAACAGCTTTCCCCGTGTGGACAGTGCCTAAATTTACACCTCTCACTGGCGTCTACCAGTTCCCCAGCCCAATGGGTTTGCCATCATGGTGTCCACAGGTAGCCTGAAAAGTCTTTAGCACCCAGGACTGGTAATGTCCATCGCCCCACCCCCACCATGCTACTGACAAGTACACAGTCAGCAATGTCAATGAAATAATGTGTTTGCTATGTCACTTTAAGTCCCCTGACTATCCCTCCCTTCTCCCTACACACACACATACACACACAATAGAAATCCAAGCCCGACCCCTGGGCAGGTGACATTCTATGAGATACGGTGTCTAGTTATCAGTCATTGATAGAAAAAGGCTTTAAAAAGAAACTACTAAAAACAGGGTAAAAGTGACCCTGAAAAGGCATTTCAACAAAGGGAGGCTTTTTTCCAGGGTCAGCTCTGCCCTCAGCGGTGGAAGAAATTAAGCATTCCATTTGCTTCTGACAGTATTTCAGACGAAGGTTGCCTCCCTCCTGTTTGGAGAACGCAGATGCTCATTCATTATCAGATTGACATTAGCCAGAATATTTTAATGTCAACAAAGACATCTGAATGATTGTTGGTCTAATTATTTCTTCTATCCTCTTTGGAAGTTTCCATGAGTACAACATTTTAAATAAGGAGTATTTCCAGATGGATTTTTTTTTTTCTTTTCTGTTGCTGTAAGAATCTCAAATCTTATCAAGGATGCAGTCTCAGTGAACTTGGAAGAGAGCTTTAGTTTCATATTTTCTGGCTAATGTTCCATAAATGTCATAATTTGGCTATTTAATGGGAAGTGATTTTTTTTTTTTTTTTTTTTTTTTTGGTAATGTACTAGATATCCCAAATGTTAATGAAGGGGAAGAGAGGGGATGACTGAGAAATGCCATTTCAAGCTCAAAAACATCAGAATTAGCAATAAAAATAGAACCTTCTTATCACCAGGAATGGGGAAGAGATAGTTATAGACATCAAAATAGACACAGTCTGGTCTTTGCGCCTATTTTTCCATTAGGGACTTAGTGGGGTCCACCACCCCAGGCCTGTTTCCTGCATTTGTGCAGTGGGGACTGGGATACCGATTTGCCTAAGTGACCCTGAGTTTTCCAGCGAGCAGAAAGATTGTAACAGTCCTGTGATGACATGACCTTAAGTTGTCATCAGCCCCACATTGTACAGTAAGGCTCTGGAGAGAGGCCTTCCTCTCATTTGGAGACTCCCATGGGATCTGTACAGTATGCAAATTTAGCATCTATACTTATCCGTAAACAAAAGCTGCTCTGCGGGAAATGCTTTAGCACCAGCTATGACTTAGGGTGGAAATGGGGAATCATAGGAAAACCTTAAGACATGTAGTTTTATTACTTTAAAAGATTTATAGTAACAAAGATCCAGTTACATTGTAGCCTAATGGCAATTTTTTAAAAGACTACTTTGACACATCTTTTTTTTTTTTAACCCAGGCTAGAGTGCAGTGGCATCATCCTAGCTCACTGTAGCCTCCAACTTCTAGGCTCAAGCTATCCTCCTGCCTCAGGTTCCCAAGTAGCAAGGACTGATTTTTCTCTTTTCAGTAGAGATCAGGGATCTATCTCAGTTGCCCAGTCTGCTCTTAAACTCCATTTATTCTGTCATGGCAGCCTTTTTGCTCAGGGAGACAGACCTTACCACTCTTTTCACATTTTCATGTCTACTGGAGGAGGGTTGCATACTTCCTGCTAACAGGGGAGTTTGAAAGAGTTATGTTGTGAGTCATTTTCTCTCTGTATCAGATCAGAGCTGTAGCAGCCTTCTAGAGCTTTCATGATGAGATGTAGATGGATCAAGGCACCTACCAGTTTCCAGCAAGCAAACTGTCCACTGCTGGTGAGGTAGCCCAAAGTAGCCCTTTCCCTGGGCTCAAAGTTGCTTTCCCATTCCTCACCTCTTAGCAGTCCTGTGACTGTATTGCATAGGATAAATTCTCAGGAGAAAGTTGAAAATGATTCTTTCCCTGGAACAGAGGCTGATGACTTTGGGAAATCAGAGATGCCTACAGACACATGGCTCTTCTCTGTCCAGGCTCAAGGAGTCATTTCCAAACCCAAGTTCTCCAAGTCTGTGTATTTTAATAAGTTGTGACCACTCTGCCTTAGCCTTGCTCTCTGCCTCCTAAATCTGGGGGGACCCTGCTCATTTGCTGGGATTCAGCAGATATAGAAGCTTTCTTTTTCTTTTTCTTCCTTTTTTTTTTTCTTTTCTTTTCTTTGAGGCAAAGTCTAGCTCTGCTGCCATAGGTAGGGTGTTGTAGAGTCACAGGTCACAGCAAACTCAAATTCTTGGGTTCAAGTGATCCTTTTGCTTCAGCCTCCCTAGTAGCTGGAACTGCAGGTGCCCACCACGACACCCACACAGTTTTTCTATTTTTAGTAGAGATGGGGTCTCCCTCTTGCTTAGGCTAATCCCAAACTCCTGAGAGCTCACGCAACCTACCCATCTCCCAGAGTGCTGGGATTATAGGTGTGAGCCATTGCCCCCCACCTGTAGAAGCTTTCTCTCTCTCTCTCTCTCTCTTTTTTTTTTTTTCCTTTGAGACAGAATCTCACTATCCTTAGTAGAGTGCTGTGGCATCACAGCTCACAGCACTCTCAAACTCTTGGGCTTGAGCAATCCTCTTACCTCAGCCTCCCAAGTAGCTGGGACTACAGGCGTTCACCACAATGCCCAGCTATTTTTGTTGTTGTTGTTGTTGTCATTGTTTAGCAGGCCCAAGCTGGGTTCAAACCCACCAGCCCCGGTGCATGTGGCTGGTGTCCTAACCACTGAGCTACAGGCACTGAGCCTGTAGACCCTTTCTTAAGCATATCTCCAGCTCTTTCCTTTCCTGTGCTCCCAATGACACAAATCACAGTGGGTTATAGTATCTGCTTTTGGGTCTTGCCCAAAGAGCATTTGTGAGGAAGAACTGTCTGTAATCCCCCGTGTATCCCTGCTCCCCTCCCTGGCATATACTGGCTGCTGTGTAAGTCTGTCAATGAATCAGAATCAGGCACTAACTTATAATCACAGAGCAACGTCCTAGCATTCTTAGCCCCAATATTAATGGCATCAAGTATTCTAGAAGAAATTTCTCAAAAGAACTTTAATTTCATTTGTAGGCAACCCTACAAGGTATATTATTATGGCTGAGAAAATCAAAACAATAGCTGAAAGTCACTAAAACACTAGTAGCTTATTTCTGGACTCACAGGTCAAGTCACTGTCTACAGAACTCTTGCCTGATTATGTTGGACTTAGTACTAACTCAAAGCCTTTTCCAGAAAGAAGAAATTCTGGTCTCTGACTTAAAACCCTTAGCATTTTTAGGTCCATTAAGATGAGATGACCACGGTGACTTCTTTTGTTCTATACCACAAAACATTTATTGGTTCCTATGAGCTTTAAAGGTGTTAAAGCTGATATCCAACAGCTGACTGTTATAATCAGTCCTGGCTCCCAAATTGCTGTGCTATATATGGAATCAGAGTGATTGACTGGAATCATTCCAGATATTTTCCTGAAGGTCTTAAAACTGTAACTTCCTGAACAACATGCCCGTGACCTGCGTTCTCATCATTTTACTTCATACAAATGCTGTTTTTCTTTTTGTGTCACTATTGTTGATGCTGTTTTGTTTTTAAAAGTTGTTATAAGAGGAAAAACTATCACCTGTTTTACTCATTAATGAGTCAGAGGAAAAGTTGCCACTGCTTCCGATTATCAAGGGTCAATGTCAAGATCCTTGGCAAGGAAACGTGTTTGTTTATCAAGAAAGTTAACACCTATGCCAAATTGTACAAAGTTAGAGGAATTTTTGTGACCATGTCACCTGTCTTCCCCCATCCCCACCTCCTCCCTGCCAAGTCCTGTACTAACCCAGGTCCTGGTGGTCAAGGTAATTATTGTGACATTGAGACCAAATTTTGAACATCACAGGAGTATTTCTGTAGAAAATGAGGCAAAATATACCTCTGGGGATAAATATTAACAATCTGCTGGACTTATAGCCCAGCCTCTTTTCTTTAGCAAGTGCTTTGTCACTGCTGGGCAAGTAAAGATGGTCACTTCCCTCCTCCCAAAGCCACGGGCTCTTAAAAAGCAGAGTGAACATGGTATCATCATGAGACAGTCCAGTTGGAAGTCCGGGTTTATGCAGGTGGTTAGTTCAAAAGGGCTGAACTTGCCTTCTGCCATCCCCTGAGAGATCACGAGAAGGGCAGACTGGGGCTTTGTGAGGCTCACTGCATTCATGTCCCCCTGTTAAAATGGAGGTGACTCCTGCTGATCAAAAGCAGCCTCTCCCACCTCTCAGCAACCTTTCTCTCCCTTTCCTCCCCCTATAACCTTCTCTTCCCTTATCTTCAGCCTCCCCTGTCTGCTTCCTCCCTCCCATCATCATTAAACATGCCCCAGTCTCTTTTATCTTGCGCAAATCCTCTCTCCCTGAACCTCAAGGCCACCCCCGACTGCATGCCTTCTTCACCGTCTCCCCCTCCTCACTTCTAACCCCTTAACCCTCTCCACTCCTGTCTTGACCCTAAGACCTCACCAAACTACTACAATCCCCAAGCTTCTGATGATCATAAAGCTAAACACAGCCTTGTCATGAAACACACCAATCTCGCTCCCAACAGAAACAAACCAATTTTAGACAAACCCATATGACAATGTTCCCAACTTTTGCTCTATTCGTAATCAACAAAACCTGAAAAGAAGCTGTGAACGAGTATACAAATTGTGCTGCTTCCACCCAGTGGAATACTGACTCAGGCAATAACACAAATGATTCTAGTGGAAGGAGCCTGACCCCAAAATAGTATGGAATTCCATTTATGACATTATGCAAAAGGAAGAGCCCTGGGGTTGTTAACTGAATCACTGGTTTCCAGGGGTGAAGGAGGAAGAGGGAATTGCAAACGAATAGCCTGGGGAAAGTTGAGGGGGTGAAGGGATCCGTTCATATCATGGCAGTTAAGTGACGGACACGTGACTCTTTATATTTTGCAGAACCTACAGAATTCTACAGCACAGGGTGAATTTTACTGCATGTGTGTATTTTTCAAAAAATCAACCAGGGTATAGAGGCACCCCAAATGGAATATAAATTAAGAAACTTTTTTTCAATGAGACTGATGACCTCCCTACATCTGTGGGGACTCACTAATTACTGCTTAGGGCATTCCACAAGCTGGCAGCCCCTACTTCCTCCTGCCTCCCTGCCTTTACTTCCTCAAACTCCTCTGCAAGCTCTTGCTCCCCTGCTCAGCCCTTCCATGTCGCTGTTCTGTGAGCTCAGGGCACTCTCCTCCTAGCTCTGCAAGTTCTCCATAGACAGCCTCTTCCACTGCCATGGTCACAATGACCAAATAGTCCAGCAACTCTCAAGTTAACCACTCATGCTGGTCCCCTTCACCTGTGCTCCTGTCTCCCAGAGGTATATCCACTTTGGACTAAAATGTCCAAAATTAAACTCAGCATCTGTGTCTTCCCAGCACCTACCCCTATTTTGTCTTCTGGGCTCCTAACTCATTAAAGCTGTCCACCATCCTCACTTGTTCATGTTAGAACTTGGATATCCACTAGGCATGGTGGTTCATGCCTATAATCCTGGCACTCTAGGAGGCTGAGGCTGGAGGATCCTTTAAGCACAGGAGTTGGAGACTGGCCTGAGCAAGAACATCTCTACTAAAAATAGAAAATTAGCCAGGTGCTGTGGCAGGCACCTGTAGTCCCAGCTACTCAGGATGCTGAGGCAAGAGGATCACTAGAACCAGGTGTTTGAGGTTGCTGTGAGCACCAAGACATTCTACCCAAAGCTACAGAGTGAGACTCTCAAAAAAACCCTGGGATATCCTCCTTAACCTTCTCTGTTCCCTGCTGCTGACCACTGATCTGATTCCCTCTTGTATTATGTATTTTCTCCCTTTCTGCCAACTTCACTGGCACCGCACTGGTCCTCCCTGTCACCATCTCCTATCTACATTCCTCCTCCTCCTATTTGGTCACCCTACAACCTTCTCCTCAAACCTTATCCACTCTGCAGCTGGGATGATCTTTCTGAAACATAATAAATCATTGCATTCCTCTGCTTCAAGCCTGCTGAGGTTTCCCATTGCTTTTATAATAAAGCCCAAATTCCAGGCTCTGCAATGGTCTGGCCACTGGTGACCTCCCCACCTTTATTCCCCACTGCTTCCCCACCTCCCCATGCATCCAGCCACATCATTATTCTTCCTTCTGCACTGGCAGCAGGCACCTCCCTGCCCCAGGCCCTTTGCATATGCTGTCTCCTCTAACTCATCCTTATTCACTCTTTAGGCCTCAGCTGAATTATCATTTCTGCCTGCCATGACCCCAGAGACCAGATATGCTTCTCTCCTTACAAACTTTCCTAGTTTCTCTTTCTGAGCATTTATTTTTCCAATCAACTCCTCTTATCTAAAAGGCGAGAAAGAAATGGGACTGGCTTATTCAGTCCTGTCTGTCTAGAACCAAGTGTGGTGTGTAACACCCTGCAGGTACTCAAGAAATATCTCCTAGATGGGAAAAAAAATAAGTTAATAAATTGAGTAATGCCCAGTACAATGCACTGTATACTGGCAATGGTGAGCCATTGCAGGCATTAGTGCATGGGAAGACAAGGGGGAAATATGTTAAATTTGGCGGTCATGTGCAGGAGAGATGGGAGATTAGATGGTAATAGGCCAGGCATGGAGCAATATGGTCCTGGATTAGAGTAATAATAATAAAAGGAATAGGGAGGGTGGACATGGTGGCTCACACCTATAATCCTAGCACTTTGGGAGGCCGAGGCGGGACCCTTGAGCTTAGGAGTTCAAGCCAGCCTGACCAAAGTGAGACCCGCATCTCTGCTAAAAATAGAACAAATTAGCCAGGCAATGTGATAGGCCCCTGTAGTCCCAGCTACTCAGGATGCTAAGGCAGAAGTATTGCCTGAACCCAGGAGTTTGAGGTTGCTGGGAGTTAGCCTGATACTGTGGCACTCAAGTGTGAGACTCTGCCAAAAAAAAAAAAAAAAAAAAAAAGAAAGAAAGAAAGAAAGAAAGAAAGAAAGAAAGAAAGAAAGAAAGAAAGAGGGAGGGGAAAAAATGTAGAGTTTGGTAATTAATGATATTTAGAAGGCAGAAAGGAAAATATAGATTCAGGAATTAGGGCCTGGTAATGTTTTAAATAATAAGAAATTAAGAGAACTGGGTTTCAGAGGAAGTTAATGATTTCAGGTCAATGCATTGTCAAGGTGATGGTGAGATTTATGAAGAATTCCAAGCAGCCTAAGAAACAGAAGTCATGTTTCAAAGACAGTGTGCATACCTCTGCCAAATCAGGACCATCTGCAAGAGAAGCTTGCAAGTGAAATCCTTATTTGTGCAGACAATTTTCTCTGCGGGTGGTCTCCTTTTCTTTGGGAGGATGGTGTGAAGGCCAGACCACTTGTCACATGCAGGGGTGGTCATGGGTACTGTCCCTCTTCCAGGGAAACAGCCTGGGCCTATAAACTGCTGGTCTCTGGGTCCCGGGGTCATCATCACAGCTCCCCTTCTGCTTGTGTGCCCTCAAGCCACCAGTGATCTTTGGCAGAGCTGACCTAAAAGAAAAGCCATTTAACCCTCAGCCCCACCTTGCCTATGAGTGTTTGGGTTGTAAATTTTGTGAACTTTGGTTTTCTGAGGCAGGGGAGGAAGAGAAGTGAGGTACAGAGCATTTGGTGGAAACAGAGAAGGGCCCTGGGAGGTGTGAGGAAGTGGGGTGAGAGTCTAGAGATCGCTGTGTAAGGGATGAGATTCTCACCTCACCATGAAGGAAATTTGGCTGTTTTACCTACAAACCTAGAGGAAAAGTAAAGAGTAGTTTGGGCGGCACCTGTGGCTCAAAGGAGTAGGGCGCTGGCCCCATACACTGGGGGTGGCAGGTTCAGACCCAGCCCCGTCCAAAAACTGCAAAACAAACAAACAAACAAACAAAGTAAAGAGTGGTTTTAGACTACCAAGAGAAAGAGGGACATCTGAAATTTGAAACTAAAGCTTGCAAAAACCCAAATGGTTCACATGAAACCAGGACCATTTGGTGCTAAAAGCTCACTGAGACTCTATACCAGGGATGTTCAACTAGTGGGCCCTTGGAGGATCTTAGTTGTGCCACAGGAGTTAAAGATCATTCATTAAATTATGTTTGAGGCTGGGTGCAGTAGTTCATACCTGTAATCCTAGCACTTTGGGAGGCTGAGGTGATTGGATTGCTTAAGTTTAGGAGTTCAAGAACAGCCTGAGCAAGAGCAAGACCCCATCTCTACTAAAAAAATAGGAAAACTGCCAGGCGCTGTAGCAGGTGCCTTCCAGCTACTTGGGAGGCTAAGGTATAAGGCTCTCCTGAGCCTAAGAATTTGAGGTTCTGTGAGCTATGACGATGCCACAGCACTCTACCCAGGGTGACAGAGTGAGACTCTGTCATAAATAAGTAAATAATTTTTGAAAGAAGTTCAAAGCACAGTAAGTTGACTCTTTTTTAACTTTTTTTTTTTTTTTTTATCAACTTAAGTGTGCCTACAAAAAAAAAAAACACTTAAGTATGCTAGGAAGTTTAACTATACATAGATTCAAATGTGCCATGAGATAGAAAAGATTGAAAAACACTGCTCTAGATGGATTGCTGTGATCTGTGAGCGGAGAGGAGTCTGATCAGAGACCAGAGGTCAAAAGTTAAAGCCCCCAAAGCACTCTGCAGAGAACTTTCCGGCATCTCAGAGACCAGGACAATTTCTCTGAGCTCTGCAGGAGAGAGAGAGAGAGTGTGTGAGTTTGAAGTGGGCTCCCTAGGGTGACAATCTTTGTCACCAGACTATTTGACTGTCTCATAGACAGATGTCTGTAATTCTCACCTCTTCATGGGTGCGTGTGGGTGCAGAGAGGGTGCAGGAGAAGAGGGAGAGGCAGAGAGAGAATGCCCCAGCCAGAGAGCTGGAATTTGCCACTGTCCGTCTCAGAAGGGGTCCAAGAGTAGCTTGGGCCCCACTTGCGTCGTCTGACTGTAGAGAAAACAACAATAAGAAGAGCTCCCTCTCCAATCCTGCCCTGAAACCTAGCCTTGTTTGGGCAAAAGCACTGCCCAGCTCGTGGGAGGAAGAAAGAAAGGCCCTTTGTACATCCACTGCAGAGGTGGAGAGTTTCTTACTTCTACTACTAGGGAAATGACTCCACTTTCAAAGCTGCCTTAACAGGGAGACTGGATTTGATTCCCTTCTGCTCCATTTGCCTGCCAGTAATAACCTACCTGATGGAGGGTAGCTGCACTGCAAAATTAGGACCTCCCTTTCTTTGTAATTTGTGCTCCCGCTCCTGCCCTCTCCTATCTTCACTAGAGCAATCAACCTGCAAGGTCTTTGTGTCTTATGTCATTGGTCTTCAAACCTTCTAGGGTTTTTCTTTTCTTTTCTTTTCTTGTTTTTTTTTTCATCCCACCAGGGAGCAGAGACCTGAGGCTGCTATTAGGACAGTTATGTTGGTAACAAGCTCAAAGTTGTTGCTCCACTTGGCTGATAACTTCTAAGCACAGCAGGTTGTACATGTTCTTGACTAAGAATAAAAAGGTTTCCTGCAGACAGCAGCTTATTGGGTGCTTGTCTAGCTGTTCCCAGAGAGGACACTCCGGGATTCTTAGCACTAAGTGCAGGAGATAGCAGTGGTGCACGTGTAATAATGTACATTCGAATATATTCAGCTCTCAATGTTTGTCTCTGCTAAAAGTTAAAAAAAAAAAAAAAAAAGAAGTTCAATACTTTGGCTGTAAAAATTATTACAAAAGAATGACAACATAACTAAACATCACCCAGTTTTTCTATGTCAAATCTATGGACTGATCCTCAATGTTCACTCCTAATAGGACGCTTTTTCAATCAGTATCTTATGTAAAGCCAGCACTTCATCCATAAAGCAAATGCTGCCTTTAGCAAAGCTGTCACTTAGTTTGTGTCCTGGCCCAATTTTAGCGAATTGCCTTAGAGGCAAGAAATATTAACTTTTCCCTTTCCAAATAATTTTGCAAGGGTATTAGTCCTCATGCTACAGAATATATTTATCCTATTGGACAATTTTTATTACTTAGATGTCAATTGTCTTATTTTTCTTCTCTGTTTTCTTCCTTTTCATGTCAATTAACAGAGAAATTTGGGGTTTTTTAAAAATATTTTCTTTTAAATTAGGCTAGAAAAAGAAAAATGAATTTAGCTATATAACCCCATTAGCAAATGTTCTAAGAAAACACACAAAATGTATCCAAGGAAGCTAGGACAATGTTTTACATCAAGAACTATGTAACCACTTTGTTGAAAATTTTAGCTCTACCAACAAACATGTTTAAGGCTTTTTATTGTGATTCTTCCCCCCTCCAAAAAACTGTACATATAAATGTTTAATTTCTACATGTTAGTATTGCTCCAAAGACCTAAAAAAACAAACTGAAATTTGTCCAGTTAAATCACAATAACAGTCAAGGTCAAAATATAATCACAGCTTGGTGAAAATAGCACCCCTGTGTTAATAGCATATATTATTGCAGAAACCCAGCTGATGGGACATCTGAGGAGAGTGTGGCAGAAGGGGCACAATATTGGCACAAGTTCCTTTTTCCCCCCCACAAATGGTTATAAGTGGGGTTTTAGAATGCTTCTAAATTATTCATAAAATTACCTAACAAGTTTAAATACTGTACAAAAATTTTTTAAAACTAGTTTTTAAGTATTTCGATCTTCTTTCTGTGCATGCTTATAAGCCACCCAGGACATCAATTCTTAGGGAGATATGTCAGGACTCGTGGATGATTAAATCAAGGATTGTAATGTGATTTTTATTTATGTTTGCAGTTTTCATTTATTCTTTATTTGCTTGCACATTATTGTTGCTACAGCTGGGAGTTGATGATGAGTTAAACTGAAGGCTATACTCATCAGAGTATTCTGAAGAAATTCAGTGATTTAAAAATACTGGTGCAATTATCTGATTGAACTATATGAAATTGCCATCATTAGATCATTTTGCCTATAGAAATGATAATTTTTATAATGTTTAGCCTGGTATTTTCGATGGAAATCAAGCCTATTATGCTTTTTCTTCTGTTTTGGTTCTTTTTTGCTTTTTTCCTTTGTACTTTTAAATTTTGTAACAGTGGTTTATTTATCTTGGATGCTGGAGTCTTGGTGTAAAATGTGGTAAATCTAAGGAGTGGGAAATCAGAAGTGACAATGGATATGGGATTTTTATGGAGGGGGTTATAAAAATGGTCTGGAATTACATAGTGATGATAGTTGCACAATTCTATTAATATACTAAAACACTGGTACATTTTTAAAGGGTCAGCTTTATGGTGTGTGATTTATATCTCAATAAAAAATTATCCAAAGTTATGCAGCTTGGGAAGGAAGAAATGAAAATATCTTTGTTTATAGACAACATGATTATCTATGCAATAAATCTGGAAGAACCAACAAAAACATCCTGGAACTCAAAAGCAATTATAGCAAGGTTATAAGATACAAAGTTAATATATAAAAGTCAGTTGCTGTCTTATATACCAGCAATAAACAACTGACATCTGGAATTGGAGACATAATACCATTGGCAAACAAATTTGAATATTTTGGTATAAATCTAACAAAGCATATGTAAGATCTATGTGAGGAAAACTATAAAACTCTGATTAAAAAAAAAAATCAAAGAACTAAATAAATGGAGAGAGATTCCGTGTTTATGGATGGGAAGATTCAATATTGTCAAGATGTCATTTGCTCCCAAATTGATCTATAGATTCAATGCAATCCTCATCAAAGTCTCAGGAAGTTATTTTGTGAGTATCAATTAACTGATTTTAAAATTTACATGCCTAGACTAAAGACCCAGAGAATAATAAAGTCAAAGGACAATAACTGACTTCAAGACATGCTATAAAGGGACAATCATCAAAACAATATGGTTTTGGTGACAGTACAAACACAGAGGTTAGCCAAAAGAATAAAGACCCTCCTGAAATAGACTGGCACAAATACCAGGGCTGCCTGGAAAGTATCCAGCGTGTATGTCCCTATTTTTCATATTACATGGCTGGATAGTTTCTGGACAGCTCTCCTATAGTCAACGATCTTCGATAAAAGAGCAAAGACAATACAATGGGAAAAAATAGTCCTTTCAAAAAGTAGTGCTGGCTGCTAGTGGGTTTGAAAACTCACCCGACCACTATGGAAAGAAGTATGGAGAATCCTCAAAGAACTAAAAGAACGCCTTCCATTTGATCCTGCAATCCCATTACTAGGTATCTATTCAGAAGGAAAAAAAAATCATTTCACCACAAGGACATTTACACTAGAATGTTTATTGCAGCTCAGTTCACAGTTGCCAACACATGGAAGCAACCTAAATGCCCATCAATCCAAGAATGGATTAACGAACTGTGGTATATGTATATATGGAGACTTTACATCTTTTGTGTTTACCTGGATGGGGTTGAAACACATCCTTCCTAGTAAAGTATCTCAAGAATGGAAAAAAAATCCAATGTACTCAATATTAATATGAAACCAATATATAAACAACTACATGCCCACACAAAAAATGAAATACAAATATAGTCTAGCCAGGGGAAGGGGAAAGGAGGAGGGGAGAGGAGGAAGGGAAATGGGCAGGATCTCACCTGAAGTGCACAATGTGAGGGTGCTCAGCAGCGCCCCCTGGGGGAAAGGCTCAACTACAACTTGAACTTTACCTTAGAATTGAAACCAATGTAACCTAAACATATTTATACCCTTGTTAATCTGAAATTAAAAAAAAAAAAAAAAAAAAAAAATACTGCTGGAACAACTAATCAACACATGGAGAAAAAAAAATCTATACATAGATCCTACACCCTTCACAAGAATTTACTCAAAATGGATCATAGCCCTAAATGTAAAAATGCTAAACTATAAAGTTCCTAAAAGATAACAGAGAAAATAACCTAAAGACTTCAGCTATAGTGACGATTTACTAGATAGAACATGAAAGCTACAATCGAAGAAAGAAATTGATAAACTGGACTTGATTACAATTGTCTGCTGTGTGAAAGACAAGCCACAGACTGGAAAAAAATATTTGCCAAAGACACATCTAATAAAAGACTATTATATGAAATTTTCAAAGAACTTTTAAATTCAATAATAAGAAAATAGCCCAATTAAAAAATGGTCCAAAGCCTTTAACAGCATATGAAAAGATCCTCCATGTCATATGTCATCAGAGAAATGCAAATTAAAACAAAAATGAGACACTACTACATACTCAGTAGAATGGCTAAAATCCAGAACCCTGCCAACACCAAATGCTGATAAGGATGTGGAGCAACAGGAACTCTCATTCACTGCTAGTAGGAACACAAAATGATAGAGACATTTGGGAAGACAGTTTGCAAATTATCTAACTTTGGGTGACTATGCTGTGTCAGATGAAAGTTCATTGATTTATTGATGGTAACAAATGTTCCTCTGTGACGCAGATGTGGATGGTGGGGGAGGTTGTATGCATGTAGGAAATGGAGATATGTAGGAATGCTCTGTACTTTCTGCTCAATTTTGGTGTAACCTAAAACTACTCTAAAAAATAAAATCTATTTAAAAATATTTATCCATACTTAGAAAATGTCAATGGCTGGTTTTTAAGAATTGATAAACAATATTTTGTTAAGGTTGCTGTGTACACATATCTGGCTTTACCCACTGCACAATCTTTCCTGGAATGATCAGGGTAATTTCCCTCAAACACATTTTTATCTGTTGAAATTCTCAGAGTAATTATCTACTTGGAATTTGGGGAAGACACCAATGAAAATGACTAAACTTCCCACTATAAGAGGATAACCCTGCATGTTTTATTTGATAGTTATGTAGACATAGAGCTGCATGGTCAAATACAAGAACACACCTATGAAGGCCAAGGATTGAGTCCAGGTAGAACTTCTAGAAGTTCATACAGGTAAAAGAACAAACAAACAAACAAAAAAAAACAGAGTTCCAAAAAATCAACTCAGCAAACACCTGAATGGTAGCAGGCATCAAGCTCCAGAGAGTATTTGTCTAGTATGTATAGTGGAAATCTAAAGACTTAGCTGTAGGGTCAGCCCAACAGAGAGGACTCAAGACAGAGAAGGCAGGTGGATCCAGGGATGCACTGAGAGATGTTCATGTTCCAAAGGTGGTAGCTTTTTAATGCTGCCTCTTTCAACCATCCCATAGGTGAGGTTGGAACCCTCAAGAGAAGTAAGCTGGGAAAGGCCTAGATAAGCTTCAGGTTCCTTCTGCTCAGAAGACCAGAAGTATCTGTTCTCATCTAGCACAGGGGCCACAGTCCAGCCCATCTTTAAGCAGAGTGGTTCCTCTGCAGGGCTGCATTGGCTCTGTGCTGAATACTCTGACTCATTTCTCAATAAATCTTTACCTACTGTGTCCCAGGCACTCTTCTAGGATGTCATGGTGAGGAAACAAATGAGAAGACCAGGCACCTGCCTTCATGGGGCCTTCATGCATGCATTCCTCCTGGATTGTACCCATCGGGTATCCAGGAGGTATGCCCACATGC
>CAUYPK010069265.1:0-18831 GCA_963574355.1 Loris lydekkerianus | reverse complement strand
CCCCGGGCAAAAAACTGCAAAAAAAAAAAAAAAACAAAAAAAGATTTTGGACAGCCCATTTGTAAAAAAAAAAAAAAAAAAATTGTGATTAGCTGACTAGAGAAAAGAGAATCTTTCAGGGAAAGTACAAACCCTAAAATGGGGTTTTATTGTATTTCTGCTATGTGTTATGTGATCTGGATTATCTTTCTCATGTATTCACAAAAAAGTTTCAATTAGCACCCTGTGTGGATGCATCTGTTTGGGTGTTGCTATTTATATAAAGTGCTGAGTATGGTCTTCAAGTGTATCCAGGATGAAAAGAAGGTTGACCCATAAAAGCCCCCAATACCTGGATCACATGACAACCAAAAAAAAAAAAAAAAAAAAAAACAAAAGAAAGAAAAAAAAAATACTGGAGGCAAATCAAAGAAAATGATGAGCAAAGTAAAGTATGCACTTCACACAACTTCCTCTTAAAATGAAGAAAAGATGCCTCTAGCAAACATCACAGGGTCAAGAGGAAGAAACAGGTTTCTGGGGCGCCATGAGTTCAGTCACCATGAAGAGTGAAGAGGAAGCAAAGAGCAGAGAGAAGAGCTCCGCAAAGCTGGGGTGGGAAGGGCAGGGCCCCGTGCAAAATAAAAACGTGAGGTCTGTGTTCACAATGCAGGAAAACAGCGCCAGACAGCACACTAAAGTATAATGCATTTATTTTCTCTTTTAGGAAAAAGTATATTTATCTTATATTTTAAGATAAGAGAAGGAGTGAGACAGGAAAGGGGGGAAAGAGAGAGAATAAAGTAAGTAGATGGCGTGGCATCCCAAAAAAAGAAAAGGAAGAATACCCACTAAAGTATTTTTCTTTTAAAAATTGCCTTGCTTATAAAATAGGTTAGTGATAATTCTCATATATGGGTAACAACAAAAACTTATAAATTGCAAATAATTATAAAACTTGGGCAGGTCTCACAATTTTTGTATAATACCATAAATAACTTATTTTTTATTTTATTTTATTTTTTTAAGATGAAGTCTCACTTTATCATCCTCAGTAGAGCGCTGTGGCGTCACAGCTCACAGCAACCTCCAACTCCTGGGCTTAAGTAATTCTCTTGCCTCAGCCTCCTGAGTAGCTGGGACTACAGGCACCTGCCACAATGTCCAGCTATTGTTTGTTGCAGTTTGTCCCGGGGCCAGGTTTGAACCCACCACCCTCGGTATATGGGGTCGGTGCCCTACTCACTGAGCCAAAGGCGCCACCCACAATAAATAATTTATTAATGTGATAATATGATTGCTCATAAGATTTTTCAGACTTTCTTGTTTTACAAATTAATTTGTTAGATCATCAAAATCTATACTTCCAGCAACTTCACGTTCAGTTGATATAATACAAAATAACACTGTCACTGTTGATAAAGGATTGCAGGTAACTTATAATGATTTTTAATTTTGAGAAGGAACTTAGTGCTTATGCCACCATTAAGAGTATGTTATAGCCGGGCACCGGGGCTCACACGTGTAGCACTTTGGGAGGTCGATGCAGGAGGATTGCTTGAGCTTAGGAGTTTGAGACCAGCCTGACCAAGAGTGACATCCTGTCTACTAAAAATACAAAAATATTGTGGTGGGTGCCTATAGTCTCAACTACTGAGGAGTCTGAGGCAGGAGTTTGAGCCCAGGAGTTTAAGGTTGCTGCGAGTTATGATGTCATGGCACTCTACCCAGGATGACAGAGTGAGGCTCTTGTCTAAAAAAAAAAAAAAAAAAGAGTATGTTATAGACTCTGACAACATTAGATATGTTTCTGACAAATTATTTCACATAAGTTGTAGTGTATCTAGAGCTGATGAATCTCATGGAACAATTTTTCTAATACTTAAATTATTCATACACATCTGTTACACGGAAATCTAATTCTAAATGTTAATTTATACAATGGCATTTTACTGTTTCCTCTGACTTTTCCTGTAACTTGTAAATGTGCTACAACAAGAAGCCAGCAAGTTGTTTCCTGATTTGTACCTAATTCAAAATGCCTGCGTCTGCATTCTGCCACTGTACCTTCAATTACAAGGGCAAAACAAATTTCAAAATTGTGTTCCTCACTAAAAATCAGTTCTCGAGAAGCTTCAAATGAAAATAGTGTTTTTTTCCATCCAGTGTGATAACACTTAAACTTTAATCTCTATTTATAAGTCTGTGAATGTTTGTAACGTAGTAGCAGCTCTGAAAACCAGAAATTCCAAATCTTTGAAGAACTCTAAAAACTCTTTGAAATGCTTTATTGCAATGTCCGTGAGCACAATTTTACTTTGTATTGGCTTGCTGACAAAGCTGCCTGAGCACTGGCTGTTCCTGTTCTGGTGCTCAGACTGGGAAGTTCATATCTGCGCATAGGTCTAGGCACAGACTCCTATGCACAGAAAGGGCGGGCAAGCCGGCCTTCCACCCCTGGTCTTGCTGCTGCCTTCGTGTTCTCTCTCCCGCACGCCCTGCCACGGCCTGTGCAGATTCTGCCCCTGCTGCCACCACAGCGACCCCATCTGAGCCCAGGCCCAGGCTCAGCCACCTCCGGGGGTGCAGCACTGCGGGGTCCCGGAGGGCAACTTCCGCCTGTGCACTGCCACCGCGCGCTCTGCAGGGAGTCTGACGGTCTCAGCTGAGCTGCTCCTGCCCGCAGCCCCCAGCTGAGCTGCTCGTGCCCACAGCCCCCACCTGAGCTGCTCCTGCCCACAGCCCCGTGTGCACACTGCCGCCAGGCACACCATCAGCGTGCGTGCTCCACTGTCCCATCGGACTTGACCTGCAAAACACAAGCTCAAAGATAAATTATGAAAACACTTAAGCCGGTAAAGGCAAAGCATTAAGCTAAGCAGAGGGCTGCTCTGAGCATGAGACCCTGTGCAGCCTCAGGAATCCCCGAAGTCCTCCCTGCCACTGTGTGTCGCGCTGCGTGCAGGGTCTTCTCAGGAAGGCCACGCGGTGAGTCTAAACTTCCTGATTCAAACTCAGACTCCTAACCGAACAACTAGAGGTATGAAGCCCCAGTTAGTTTTTTTCTCTGTAAAATGTAAATAATTATAAGCCACAAGATGATCACCATAGGAATTGCTTTACAACACTCCATGCAAAGTACCTCGGATGGTGTCTAGCAGGTGGTAAATGCTCAATAAATTATAGTTCTCAAGATTTTACTACCTCATGGCACTCTTTGGAACGCAATTCTGGTGCCACTAACTACTAACTTTAGGTCTAACCAGGTTCATCTCTCTGTGCTTCAGCTTCGTCATCTGTAATAAAGCTCATCGATTAGAACATGTAAAGAACTTGGGAAAGTGTCTGACGTGTTATAAGTACTCAGTTAAGTGCTAGCTATGAATACTTTTCCTTGTCATAACTTACTCCTTACAATGACCAGAATAGGCATGTGTGGCTATGCCCACTTTATAGATGAGAAGACTGAAGTTCTAACAGGTCGAGTAGCAGTTTACGCAAGATCGCTCTGCCAATGAGGGGTAGGACTGGATCTCAGCACAAGGCTAAACAACCTCTATCCTGCTCAGACTGACTCCAAAGGCTAAGCTCATGACCCTTGCTATTTCCAGACACAAAGAACATTCTAGGAGGAAATAATCTAGTTACCTTGGCAGTGAGAGTCCCACATCTCCCACATAACTTTTGCAAATCCGCAGTTATAAACTTCTGAATTTAGCTGATTTCCAAACTCTTTTCCAGCTCTAACATCCTATGAAAGTCAAAACAGTATTACATCAATTCCTTGGCTTTTCTTTCTTTCTTTCTGGTATACATTTAATAACTTTCTTTTATTTGCAAAATACGTGTATAAGGGGGTATAAATATTTTTGTTACACAAATACTTCGTACAATGCCGAGTCAGGGATGTTAGCGTGTCTGTCACCAAAATAGTGTTCACTGTACCCAAGGTAAGTTTTTATCCCTCCCTTCCTACCCTACCCTCATGCCCCGGCCCGCGGGACTAGTTCAGCAGGGACCTAGGATATGGAGCTCAGAGAGTGAAAGAAAGGAACAAGAGGCACGAAGAACCAGGAGCAAGACAGGATTCTGATCAAACTCCCCTTGCTTTATTTTTCAACAGCCATATAAATATAGACAGAGGGGAATAGGCCTGCGGGTGAGTTTAGGGTGGGGGTTTTCTGATAACAGGTGTGATGTTTTTAGTGTCTGGAACCAAGTTCCTGGAGCCAAGGGTTACAATGCCCTACTCGCCCTTAAATGCTTTCCAGCTGTTACTATTCCTGTTAAACCGGCTGTGAATATTCCTGATAAGCTTATTCTTAGGTTTTTGGCTCCCGGCACCCACCTGTAGTCAGTAAAGCAGAAAGTAGAAAGGTGAGTAAGAAGTAGCTCCTGCCTTGAAAGAAGTTAAAAATCTAGTGACTCTTAAGAGCTCAAACCACAGTTACACCAGGGGCCAAGGGATATAATACTATGACACGTCAGAGAAGGGACCTGCAGGGAATCAAAACAAGTGTGATGGGGGAAGGTGGTGTTTGGGCTGCAGTGTCTCAGGGGTCCATCTATCAGCATGTGCAAAAGGGAGCAGGAAGAACATTTCAGAAGGAGGGGACAGAGGTACAAGAGCAGAAAATCACCTCCCTGGGACTCTGTTTCCTTATCTGGGATGTTATACATTTTATATCTTTTTCTGAAAGAATATCAGAGGCCTAAAAAGCAAAAACCATGACTAGAATCCATATTATGTGGAACTGAAATGCCGCCTACTTTCTTTGAAAGACAAGAACCAAGGGGATGTTTTCTGGCTTGTTCATAGATATTTGCTGTCCCTCCCGTGTTCTACTACAATATTCTACTAGGTCAGTACAATCCACAGGACACAAGTCCTTTGGATAATAGATGTTTGAGTGAAATAAATGTTATATGGTCAAATAAGCATGAAGGATACTGTGCTGACCAAAGTAAAACTAGTGTCTTGCTGCAAATTTACTCAGAGCCTATACCATGCCAATGGACAGTCATGACTCTTTAAAGATGAGGAACGTATTTCACTAGGTGTTCCAAATTCTCTTATCCTTGGAATACCTTTCGAAATGGTTTGTCTTGTCGAACCTACTTTGGAAGATGCTGTGTTCTCTGATGCTGACTCTGACTACCATGAAGGTTAATTCACGTGTGATTAAAATATTCCAGGCATTTATCAGTTTCCTGAGCCCAAAGGAAGGAGTGAAGTTATAAGGAGTTGGGAGACTCTTCTCAAGTGATTGAATTAGAGAATTAACAATTTCCATTCATCAACTCATTTATCTCCACAGAAATCCATGAGATGGATATTTTTATTATCTCCACTTACAGATAAAGAAACTGCAGCACAAGGACATTAAATAAGTTGTCCAAGGTCACAAAAGTATTCCTGGTAGAGCTGAGATTTGACCTGAGCAGTGTGGTCCCACAGTGTGGGAACACAACCACTGCCCTCTGTGGCACGCTTATCAGCGTGCTATGCAAGCATGGGAAATCATCTTATTGCTTTCTACTTAATCAAATTCATGATGAAATGGGGAGAATACTCTGCTAACTCCCTCCCTGAGTTGTCAGGAGGTATCATAATGAAAGAAAACTGTGAAAGTATGATAAAAATTCAGTATGGTTATTCAAACATTTGCAGGGAGAAATACACTAGATGCCCTTTTTTTAATTATAAAAAGTTTAAATCCATAATTATCTGATTTTTTTAACCTGTGCTTCATTATGAATATCCTATTACTCTTTTTCTAAGATATATATGTATATATATTTTTTAATTTTTATGGATACATACTACTTGTACATATTTATAGGAAATTTTGATATTTTGATATAAGCATACAATGTATAATGCTTGAATCTAGGAAACTGGAGTATATATCACCTCAAACATTTATTTATTCTTTATGGTAGAAACATTCTAAATATGTTCTTCTAGTTATTTTGAAGTATACATTAAATTATTGTTAACTGCAGTTGTCCTAGTATGGTATCAAACAGTGGGTCTTATTTCTTTTATCAAACTGTATTTTCACCCCCATTAACAACCCCTGCTTAGGACTCCATCCTCATTCTACTCTCAGCCTCTGGTAAGTACTGTCCTATTCATTATCTCCATAAAATCAATTTTTTTTTTTAGCTCCCACATATGAGTGAGAATATTTCACAGTTGTCTTTCTGTGCCTGGCTGTATTCACTTAACATAACGTCCTTCAGTTCCATTCATGTTGTAGCAGGTTTTCTTTTTATGGTGGAGTAATATTCCATTGTGTATATGTATCACATTTTTCTTTGTCCTTTTTATCAGTGATAGGCACTTATCCGTATTTTTGCTATCGTGAATGGTATTGTCATTAACATGAGGGTGCAAATATCTCTCTGGATGGAAGCCAAGGTGATTTGATATCCCATGTCATCCCATCTCATCTTGTATTAACCTCAACCGTGACATCCCATCTCTTGTGCTGTATCCTCTTCATCAGAAGCAAGTCAAAAGGTTCAGTCCACATTTCAGCTGAGGTGAAAGAGCATGAAAACCAGGTGCCATCTCCGTGCCACTGAGGTTGATTTCCCTTCTTTTGGATCATAGAGCAGTGGGATTGCTGGTTCATGTAGCAGTTCTACTTTCAGTTTTTGGAGGAACTTCGACAATGCTTTCTATAGTGGGTATACTAATTTACATTCCTGCCAACAGTGTATGAGGGCTCTTCTTTCTTTCCATTATCACCAGCATTTGTTATTTTCTGTCTTTTTGATAACAGGCATTTTAACTGGGGTTAGATGATATCTTGTAGTTTTGATTTGCCTATCCCTGATGATTAGTGATTTTTTTTCATCCACCCATTGGCCATTTGTTTGTCTTTTTTTTTTTTTTTGAGAAACTTCTATTTAATCTTTTGCCCATCTTTCCAGATTATTTTTTTCTTATTTTTAATTTTTTTTGGCTATTGAATAGTTTGAGTTCTTTACAGAGTCTGGTTGTTACTTCCTTGTCAGTTAACTAGTTTGCATATCCTGTTACTCTTGACATGCGTTCAGAGGTGCTGTCAGAAATAATCCTTCTTTTGCACTTCAGAAGTAACAGTGGGCTTCTTTGTTGTAGTTTTCCCCACTGAGTCTTCCCACATCCTTTACCAGGCTCTAGTAGAATTTTATTATTTATGAATTCAGGAATTGAGCAATTTGTTGTATAAAAATATAAAGTAAATTGTGATACAAATAACCAACCTTGTTAAATCATAGACATAGATTTATGGAGATTAATGTGATGAACGCATCAGAACATGGTGATATAAAATATTCTTATCAATAAAGCCCATTATTTTAAGTATTTGATTCAGTGACAAAATTCATAATGAAAGAGGAAGGAGTCAGGAAGATCTTCTTTCCTCCTTAGGGAGAGCAGAGAAGCTTCCCTAGGGTATGTGGGCACATGTATTTGTGCACGTGCACGTGTGTGTTAGTAGGCAATGTTTCTTTTATACTCCAAACATTTGCTTCACATCTACTTCATAGTAATCATGGAAGGTGAATAACATCACATGTTACTGTCAATCAGTTTGTGGTCTAGCCAGGAACACTGTTGTGTAAGCAGCTGGGGGTAAGACATCATACATAGGGTGTGCTGGATAAAGACGTCTGAACAAGTCCTGATGGGAAGGTGCAAGAAACCCACCTGGAGACCACCTGGACAAAGCGGAGATGGCTTCAGATTTAAAGAAGGAGCAGGATTTGCCAGACATGACAAGGAAGAAGGACACGTCAGGTGGAGGGAAGTGGGGAATCATGAAGAGATGAATTAGGTTCAGAGAAGCCTTGGTTGTTTGGTGAGGCTGATGGTGTCAGGGAGTGTTAGTATGTAAGACTTGGGCAACGTCTTGAATTCCATTCTGAGAAAAGTCTGGCCTACATAGTCTTTTTAATAAGAAACCACTGAGGAGTTTTAATCAGAAGAAAGACATAACAGAGCCATATTAGAAGATTTATTTAATACATTTCATTAATATTCACCAAGTGTCTAGTTATGTTTTGGCACTAGTCTGGGAATTGGGTTCACATTGGTGACAAGGTAGATAAGGCTGCTGCCCTCACAGAACTTGTAGAAGGTGTGGGAGGCAGACAAGTGGCTGCATAAACATGTAGTGTGGCAGGAGCTTAATGGAGAAGTTCAGAGTGTCACAGAGGTGCATTTGAGAAATGCATAAGTCAGTCCCGGAGCATGATGTGCTTTCCAAAGGAAGCATCTACTTTGAGACTTGGAGAATGAGTGGGAGTTGTCTAGGATGGATGGAGGGGAGCAGAGAGCTACAAGATGGCAAAATGGCATGCCTCGGGCATTAATTTTGGATTTGAACTATGTTCCAGGTAGCACTGAGATGGCTCCTGGTTTTCACTCCCTTTCACCTCACCTGGAATATGGACTGAACCTATTGACTTGTTTCTAATGAAGAGAATACAGCACAAGAGATGGGATGTCACATTTGAGGCTAATACAAAATGAGGTGGGATGACATGGGATACCAAATCAATTGGGCTTCCATCCATCTCTCTCCTTCCCTCTCATCTCTTGCTCTGATGGAAGCAGCTTCCCTGTCATAAGCTGTCCTATGGAGAGACCAACATGGCAAGGAACTGAGGGGAAGCAAAAGCCACTGAGGAACCGAGGCTCTTAGTCCCACAGCCTTGAGGAACTGAATCCTGCTAACAACATTTATCACGAGTGACCTTGGAAGCAAGTCGCTTTCCAGGGAGTCTTGAAATGAGACTCCAGCCCCCCCTTCCAACACCTTAATTACAATCTTGTGAGAGACCTTGTGTCTTAGTCCATTTTGTGCTGCCATAACAGAGTACCCGAGACTGGGTAATTTAGAACAGAAATGTATTCTGTCACAGTTGTGGAGGTTGTGAAGTCCAAGATCAAGGTACTGGCATCTGCTGTCTGGTGAGGGCTTTCTTACTGCATCCCCACATGGCAGAAGGGAGAAGGGCAAGCTCACCAAACCCTTCTTTCTTAATAAAGGTACCTAATCCTATTCATGAGGGAAGACCTCTCTTGGACTAAACACGTGTTAAATGCCCAGCTCTTACTACCATCACATTGGCAACACCTAAATCTTCAAGGGGACACATTCAAACCATAGCATCTTGAGACACAAGCATCCAGCAAAGCTACTCCTGGATTCCTGAACCTCAGAAGCTGTGTGGTCATGAACATTTATTGTTTCAAGTTTCTAGGTTTCAGGCCATAGTGTTATGCTGCAATAGATAGTTACAAGCTAATACGTTTATTCTCTGTTATGATTATTCTCCTCCTCCTTGAAGCAGGTAAGGGTGGCAGTGAGGTGACAGTCTTCCTCTTCAGTTCTCTAGATTCCTTTATCTCTTTCTACTGAACATTACACCACTGGCTCAAGGTAGACCAGCCAGAAAGTGGTCTCACCTGCCCCACAGCAGGTCTTGAAAGTAAAGACAGGGTAAGGTTGAGTCTGTTACTCCAGTTGGAAAGCAATAGGCTCAGAGGGAGGAGAGAGAGAGAAGCAGAATTGCCCAATCTCAGGATTCTCCCTTTGGTTTGTTTGTAGAGGTAAAATTAAGTGTTGGCTGATTTATTAATAACCAAAATGCAAACACTCGAATTAATCCTGACTATATATATATTTTTTGCGACAAAGTCTCACTTTGTCGCCCTCAGTAGAGTGCTCTGCTGTCACAGCTCACAGCAACCTCAAACTCCTAGGCTCAACTGATCCTCTTACCTTAGCCTCCCAAGTATCTGGGACTACAGGCACCTGCCATAATGCCGGGCTATTTTTAAAGATGGGGTCTCTCTCTTGCTCAAGCTGGTCTTGAATTTGTGAGCTCAAGCAATCTACCTGCCTTGACCTCCCAGAGTGCTAGGATTACAGGTGTGAGCCACAGAGCCTGACTTCTGACTATATTTGTTTAATGGGGAAATAGTTGCACTAGAGCTAGTGGGTAGGAAACCAAGTACTACCATGAACAGAAAAAAAAAATCTATATCTCAGGAAGGAGGGGCTTGGAGACCCTATAGTTCACTTGGTTTAACATCAGTGTCTTCCTCACTAGACCATGGACTCCCCTCCTCCAGGTCCCTTGTCCTGTAGTAACTTGACTTTCTTCAGTTTCTTATACGCAACTGGCAGATGGAATCCAGACTTCTGTCAGGGCAGAGAAAATATTAATACAAAATTAAGAATTTAGTATCATAGCTAATAGGAGTTTTAAAGTAGAACTTAAGTTTATATCATCTACCTTCAAATAATGCCGTGTTCCAGCAATACCAAAAGTAAATAAATGGGACCTGGGCAAGATAAAAAATCTTCTGCACAACATTAAAGCAAATAGACAACTTTCAGAATGGGAGAAGATATTTGCATGTTACAAATCTGACAAAGGACAAATAACAAGAATCTATAGAGAACTCAATCTATTCAATAAGAAAAGAGCAAACAACTCCATATATCATTGGACAAGAGGCATGAACAGAACCTTCTCTCAAGAAGACAGATAAATGGCCAGCAAACACATGGAAAAATACCAATTGTTCCTAATCATCAGAGAAATGCAAATCAAAAACACCTTGAGATATTACCTAACCCCAGTGAGAAAAACCCATATCACAAAAATTCCCAAAGTTGAAGATGCTGGTGTGGGTGCAAAGTGAAGAGAACCCTTATACACTCCTGGTGGGATTGCAAACTAATACAGCCTTTTTGGAAAGAAGAATGGAGAATCCTCAAAGAGCTAAAAGTAGACCTTCCATTTCATCCCACAATGCCATTATTAGGTATCTACTCAGAAGGCAAAAAATTTTACCATAATCACATTTGCACTAGAATGTTTATTGCAGCTCAATTCACAATTGTCAAGATGTGGAATCAACCCAAGTGCCCATCAACCCACGAACAGATAAATAAACTGTAATATTTATATAACATGGAATGCTATTCAGCCACAAAGATAGACTTTACATTTTTTTCACTTACCTGGAAGAATTTGGAGAACATCCTCCTAAGTAAAGTATCACAAGAACAGAAAAGCAAGCATCCCATGTACTCAACACTAATATGAAACTAGTAAATGAACAACTACACACCCACGTTAAAGAAACACACAATTAAATTCAAGAAGGAGTGAAAGGGTGGGGGAGAGGGAGGAGGTTTTGTGTGCTCTTACCCAATGGGAACAATGTAGGGGTATATGGCGTACTTCCTGAGTGAAGGACTCAACTACAACTTGGTGGTTTCCTTATAAATGCAAACAATGGGATACTGTAATGTTAAAGACAAAAAGAACCATATATAAATGCTGTCACCTGGACAGTAAATATATTTCTCACGGGAGTATGGACTAGCGATTTTGAAACTATACTAAAATTGCACACATAGGTAAATGTTTTAGAATAGATGATAAGAATTGAGTTTCTCACAAAGAAAGAGAAGGCTAAAATAAACTCTTGGGTTATTGAAATCTGAAAAAAAATTTGAACTCTAAAATAAAATGCAAACGATGCAACCTAATCATGTATACTCTTGTATCAGCCTGGAAAAACAAACAAATAAACAAGTCAAATTCCCTAATAAAAAAACTTTGTGACTCTTCCTTTCTGGTTCCTGGATTCCAATTGCACTTAGGAGGACTCTACTTTTCTTCTTCTTTGGTTTTAAGAGACAACTGGTTTTTTTTTTTTGTTTGTTTGTTTTTTTAAATCATATCACAAGAATCTTTAATGTTTACACGAAAGTTTACTCATGGCAGGATTGTATTTGTGCTTGGTAAAGTGTGCCAAGTGCCCACACTGAGACCCTTCATATCAGTTCCCTCCACGCAGATGTTTCCTGTGTCCAGCAAGTTCACAGAGGGCCCTTGACAGTTCTCTTGGTTAGCCCAACTTTGCTGGTGAGTTCTTCCAAACTCTCCAGAAGCAGTCTACCCCAATACACATCACTCGTCCCATATAAAAGAATAAGATAGACATTTTCTCGATATATTTCATCAGTGTAGCACATCTCTGGTTCAAAAATCCTTGCACAAAAGTGAAAGCACCAACAGAGCTTTCATATAAGCAAACATGCATAAATCCTAAGCACTACTCAATAGTACCCAAATAAATACAACATTGCATTAAGAGGCATATAAAAGCACTGTACTGAAAACTTACAGGTTACACCTGAATACTGCCCTGTAAATCTTGAATACTCTAATGAGCCACCCCCACCCTTTCACAGCCCTGGTGAGGGTTGGAAACCATTAAGCTGCCTCCAAACTTTGCTAGTCCTCAGAGACTCTGTTGTGGGGGGCAGTGGGCACTGGGATTAGCCTCCCTCAAAGCTCTGGCCTCCTCCAGAGCTTCTCTGTAACGGGCAGGCCAGCCTGGGGATCTTTCTTAAAGACCCTGCCCAGAAACTCCATGACTGGCTTCTTGGTAATTTCGCAGGTGGCTCAGAAGCCCCAGGAGAACTCGTATTGGGAAGCTCAAGGTAGACGCGCTGGTACTAAAGGTAATTTCGCTGGACGAACTCCTCGTGATGAGCTTCCTCACTCACCCAAGGAAGGGCGAAGGTTGGGTGCTTTTTCCAAGGCCTCAGCCCCACGAAGCGCAGCATGTTCCGGGGACTGCGGCCCTTCACGCGGATGAAGCTCAGGATCAGGAGCACGAGGCTGTCATGGGCACGCGGGTGCTCAGCGCTATCCTGTTCAGCTCCTCGGGATCAAGCGCTTTGACCAGCGCGAACTCCCTGGTGTGCAGCAGGCTGGTAAGCCTCAGGTGCAGCCAGAACACTCGGGAGAGGATGAAGCCGGTGTGCCCGAGGTTGCTTCTGTACCTTGCAGCTGCCAATGACATCATTCGCCATGTCTGGAAACCAGAAGATCATCCTCTTCTGGTCCTTGAGCGTGTATCACGTGATTTCAAGGGCCTTCCGCACTACCCGGGCTGGGCTGGGCGGGCTGGGCCTGGTAGGCGTGGCCCTGCTCTGTGGTCTGCTCCCGCAGGGCCTTCAGGTGACCCCGGTCCTGGGGCGTGGGTTGGTGCAGGTCGGGCCTAGAGACGGGCTATGTGGCTCTGCGGGGGTTGCAGCCAAAGAGGCAGGCAGAGGGACCCTACCCAAATCCCTAGTCTGCTCGGAAATAGGGGCCTTGAATGCATAGTTAGGGTCACTTAGATGATGACTTTGTTCCAACATTTCTGCCCGTCTGACAAGGGCTTCTCAGTCGTGCAGCTTCAGGACAACTGTTTATGTCATTCTCAATGTTTATAAGTTAAGAGAAATCATAGAGTCATTTCTGTTATGCCCCCACAGGCTAACCCAAAGGTCATTTTCCCTCATGGAAACATCTTTTTATAGGAAACCAAATTTCTTATTACCTGGTATATTTTGTTAGGACTATGGAATTTTTCCAAGCCAGAGGTCCTTCAATAAAAATAGTGCAGGCTGGGTGCGGTAGATCACGCCTGTAATCCTAGTACTCTGGGAGGCCCATGTGGGTAGTTTGTGTGAGCTCAGGAGTGCAAGACCAGCCTGGGTGAGAGTGAGATCTATCTTTACTAAAAATAGAAAAAATAGCCAGGTGTTGTGGCTAGTGCTTGTAGTCCCAGCTACTGAGGAGGCTGAGGCAAGAGGATTGCTTGACCTGGCCCAGGAGTTTGAGATTGCTGTGAGCTGTGATGCCACAGCACTCCACCAAGGGACACAGAGTGAAGTGTGTAAAAAAAAAAAAAAAATGCACGTATGATATTCTTGACCTTGAAACGTTAGGAATTGTTAGTTTTGATTATTCCCTTTATCTGACAGATGATAAAACAGGTTGTATGATGTTAAATGACAGGTATTTTGTGGTAGAGTTGTTTTGAGAACTCAGGCTTCCTGCTATGTGTCCAGCAATGGGTCTGGCACTTGATAGCAATTCTGCCTTCTTGGAAAGCCCATCTGGTGAAGTATAGATTATATTTCCTCAATATTTGGATAAAGGCAAAAGGAAATAATGGTGAGAATTATAGGGAGAAAAAGTTTTGTTCTGCACAATAAAGAATTTTTAAACAGAGTTAAAGCTGTTTCTCCATGGAAAGTGCTGCCTTGGGAATATCTGGAAACATTAAAATGGAAAAACAAAACAAAACAAACAAACAAAAAAAATACACCCGAAAGATTATTGGGTGTCCTGCAGCATACTAGGCCTTGACCAATGCACCTTTCTGAGTCATATGATTTTTTTCTCCTTTTTTGTTTCTGAGTCATATGATTTTTAATGGTCCATGCCCTCTATGATGTTGTAGCTATTTTCTAACTCTGTAAGTTTTGGAAAATTGATAGTAATGCAAATGATTCTTGTCCACAGAGATGCAAATGCATTTTGTTTGGTGGAAAAACAATGGCTCCCGTCATCAACCCCAGAGCCAGTTTTGCATTTATTAATATAGTCATTTCAGCATTCTTGATCACTTGTATGTGTGTCTGCTCTTTGGCGTCTCCTCTGGACAGGTTTATTCTGGACCCCTTACTGATTTCTTCTTTAAATGGTTGATGTGCATTCTTTTTATATTTGCATGCAAATCATGATTTTACTGTTTTAGAAACAATTAACCCTCAACAGGAACCTTCTGCTTGAGCAGAGACGTATAGGCCAGCCACCCTTGATTCCTGCTATATAGAAAGGATTTCTTACTCCAGATCCCTGTGGTCTTTCTCAGACTTCTAACTTAAAAAGTTGTTCCTATCTCTGTCTCCCTTAGGAGACTGGGCTCTCCTAAAGTTTGGGCATCTACCTATCGCCACTAAAGAAAAATCGTGTATTTGTTTTGTTTGTTTATCTTGAGACAAGAGTCTCATTCTGTTGCTAAAGAGCCATAGACCCAGCCTAACTCACAGCAACCTCAAACTCCTGGATTCAAGCAGCCTCTTCTTCTGCCTCAGCCTCCCGCCGCGCCCGCGTAATTTTTCTATTTTTGGTAGGGACCAGGTCTCCCTCTTGCTGAGGCTGGTCTGGCAAGGAGGTGGTACAGTAAGCACATTGTTTCTGAACTACGCACCTTGTCCAGCTATGTCCACGAGGGGGCGCGGAAACCTGCCGGTGGCTTCCAATCGGCCCCTGCACGCCGCAAGCGCAGCGGGCAGAGGGAAGCGTGCAGGCCAAGGGAGAGAGGATTAGGGCTGAGTGAGAACCGCAGGGCCGGTTCAAACAGCCGACCTCTGCCTTACACACGGTATCTTTATGGAAGCCGATGAAGTCAGCACTGAGCACGCACCAGGATCGCATAAGAGGGCAAAGTCCTGTTAGGACTACGACGATATTTTACAGACTTTTATCCTGACAGTATACAGCAGACTGTCCGTCCTAATTTGAGAATTACATTTTCAGCTTGTCCTTCCCATTTATGGAGCTCCAGTTTGCTGGATATGTCATTCGTTCCCAGGAAGAAAAACGGGGAAGGAGAAAGAGAGAGAAGACGGAAAGAGAAGGGGAAAGAGCAAGGAGCAGTGAGAACCCGCTCACCCTTTCAGATGGTACAATCCACCTGGGAATCTGAACACCAAGCAGGGAATGGGATGGGCTTAAACTTTCCAATGCAAACATCTTAATTTTACAGCCCTGCTCTATAGGCTACGAATCATTCTTCCTCTCTCACATGCTTCACAGCAAGCTACGAAGCGGGTACACGTATCTCCGATTTATGAAAACAGTCCTCTTGACAGTGCTTTCTCCAAATCATGCAAACTGTCAGTGGCAGGTGTTCGACTTCAACATTGAACCACTTGCATTTCTCCGAAGGATGACTATTTTCAACGGCATAAAATTCAAATTCCTCGCCCCAGTCGGACCCATCCTGCCTCACCTGCAGTTATTTTCTCTTGGAACACGCTCTTGCACCTCCAGGCTAGGCAGCCCCCCAACTGTGCAGATCCCGTTACTTGGAGTGCCCTTCCCCCAGGTGGAATGTCGCCTGGTAATTCTCTGAACGTTTTCCTCCTACGTAACACAGTACAAATCACATAGAGTTTTATTTGTCTTCGGGAGGTTGTCCCCGCCTAGCAACGAGTCTGTTGTAGGGACGGATCCTAGCACAGAGCCCAGCGCAAATAGTGCGCGGATGTCTCATAGAAAAGATGAAATTGAGGCCAAACACTGCCCCCACCCCTGCTCTTCTCTGGCCCTGCGGCGGGATCTACCAGCTAGGGAGCTGCCGCCCAGACCCCGGGGGACGTCGAGTTGGGGAAGGCGGGGTTAGAGACGCCCGGGTGGCCGGGCTGCTGCGGGCTCTTTAAGGAGGAGCGCGGGCGCGGCCCAGGTAAGGGGCGGGTCCGCGGGCGGATCAGCGCTGCGCGGCGGAGCCGGCCGGGAGCCGGATTTGGAGCGCACAGCGCCGGCGGGGGCCGGAGGGGGCGGCGCGGCGGAGACTCCCGTGGCCTCCGACGCTCCTCCTAGCGAGCCGCCGCAGCTCGCCGCCGCCTGAGCCTCGAGGTCCCTCGCCGCGGCCCAGCCGCCGCTTCCGGCCGCTCACCGGGGACGCGCTCACCTGGGACGCGCTGCCGCCCCCGGGCGCCTGGGCACCAGGATGAAGGACCGGCTGGAGCAGCTGAAGGCCGTGAGTGTTGCCTCACCCTGGAACCCGGCGGGCCGGGGGCTGCAGCCAGGCGTGGCTGCTGGAGAGGGGTTTTGTTTCCCTTTACAAGTCGAGGCGGACGGGGTCGGACGCGAGGCCTGAGGTCCCCAGGTCCAGCATCTCGCGCGCGTTCCTAACCCTCCTCTCTCTTGCCAGGTCATGTGCCTGGTGATTCATCGCTGGAAAGCCTCTAACCCTTCCACCCCACAGACTGGACAGCGTCTGTCCGGGGAGCTGGGACTCGCGGGGAGTGCTTGGGCCCAGAAAGGCTCGCCATAGCGTCAGGGGTCACCTCACCACCTGCCCATGGCTGTCTGGCACTGTGCCCAGGACCAGCGTCCTCCTCCCCCTCCTTGCTTCCTTGTTTACACCCTGGGGGCTTCAGGCCAGGCTACCTGGCGACCTCTCAAGCCTTGAGCCACTCACATGCCAGGATGAGACATATCCTCACCAATGGTGGACTGTAATTATTACCCGCCCATCCCTTAGGACAGCTGTGGTCAGGACAATGGTTCTGAAGGCAGATCGCCTCAGGCCTGCTTCATGAAAGCGGTAAAACCTCTGGCTACTTACTAGTTGAGTCTCTATTTATCTCATCTGTCAAATGGGAATGATCATACTGTAGAGATTTGTTGTGGCGATCAGATGACACTGTGGAAGCATGGACTTTTGAGCCAGATATTCATTGACTCATCCCACAAATACTCGAGTGAATTCTGAGGGCCAGGCCCTGCGCTAAGCCTTGGAGATTCAGTGACATAGATTCTACCTTAATAGAATTTAAAATCAAGCCCTTAGTTCTCAAGAGTGTGATTCATCTATTTGGGAACATGTTAGAGGTGCAGCTGCTAGCTCTGTAGAATCAGAATCTAATTATTCATGAATTGCCCCAAGTGATTGACCGCATGAAAGTTTAGGGGGCACAGGACTGGATTAGAACTGGGGTGTTCTCCTGGCTCTACTACTTACTGGCTGTCCTTTAAATCCCCAGCCTAAGTGTTGTCATCTACAAAATGGGTAGTTGTGAGGACTAAAAGCACCAGAGTATGTCTGGCATGTGGGTTTAGGAGTAAGTGGTAAATAGGATGCTAATAACTGTAAATGCTCTTTGGAAAGTGCAGGTGTCAGGGATTGTTGAGGTGATGTTGCTCCCTTGTTTGGACGAGACTTTCATGACCCTTTCACCTGCAGAGGCGGTGAGGCAGCTGAGGAAGTAAGAGAAGGGGACAGTCACTTACTGTGGGGGTGGCCTCCCTGCCTCATGCTTAGTCATCCTGGTTACTGATGGGGAGGACTTATTGCCACTGTTTTTGTAGATGAGGAAACTGGAGTTACAGGGGTAGGAGGGATGCCCCAGGACACAGAGCCAGTCTGGGGACACCCTGAGAGGAAGCCAGGCTCCTGACACCCTCCATTGTACTCTTCCTTGGAGCACACCAGTCAGGGAGACAGAAAAGAAAGACGACCAGGGTTGTGAAGATCTTTCTGTGTCAGCACACCCAGCCATCATAAGAGAGTATGGGACTGAACAGCAAGGCAACTCCCTTCCCTGAGCTGGGCAACCTATTTCCAGCAGAAGGTACTCCAATGGCCCCTTTCAATAGCTCATTGTCAACAGTGAGCAAAGAGTCTTAACTGAGCTTTGAGTTCCAACAATAAATTCACTTTGCCAGGGAACCCAAGCAAGTCCCCTTACCTTTCTGTGGTTGCCCTTTGTAAAATGAAGCTAGTGATAGGTTTCTGCTGTTTACCTTCTTGGGGTTGTGACGAGAGTGAAACTGCTGTACACTTTTACTCTGGGAGTGATGTCCTGGTTTTGGAGTAGGGTGCTGCATGGCAGTGCTGTCTGTGCCCAGGGGCTTCTCATTGTTGTCCTGGTGCTTAATTCTTGTGCTCCTCAGAGTCATTTTATTTCTGTGCTTCTTGAGCCCTCCTTTGTAAAGCAAGGAATCGGGTTGATCTTCCAAGCCCCTTCTGCCATTATTTTGTGGTTTTTGTGCAGTCTGTTAATTAAGGTTTACGTGGATTTTGGTGTCTAGTCTACGTCCTTCAGCCCCCCCCCCCCCCACACACACACCCCAACGAAAACCAACCGGCCCGGAGGTATATGTCATCTTGCAATGATTCCGGTTATTGTAAAACATTTGCTTACAAGAAGGAAAAAAAAAATTTACCAGGCGGTACAAAATTTTTCTGTGGTT
>CAUYPK010069263.1:0-50434 GCA_963574355.1 Loris lydekkerianus | reverse complement strand
TGTATGACATTTACATCATATTATTATAAATAATCTAAAGGTAATTTCAGGTATGTGAGAGGATATGCTTTAAATTATATGGCATTTTAAGTAAGGGACTTGAGCATCTCAAATTTTGATATCCACGTGAGTGCTAGAACCAATCTGTGGTGGTTACTGAGAGAGGACTGCTTTGAAAATTCAGTAAGGATCATTTCTGGAAAGATGAGTGGAATAGGATTTCATATCTGCTCTGTATGCTTCTGTTGTATAAAAGTTGTTTTTAGAACAAAATATGTACTTTTATGCTTTTTATGTTAGTAATAATCCAAAGTAGAGAATTACATTCTTTAGAAAAAAGAATTACATTGGGAGGATGAGGCAAGAGAATCCCTTAAGCCCAAGAGTTTGAGGTTGCTGTGAGCTGTGATACGCCATGGCACTCTACTGAGGGTGACATAGTGAGACTCTGTCTCAAAAAAAAAAAAAAAGAATTACAGCCAATAATATTCATAATTTTGGTTAAAGAGAACATCTACATCACAAATCTGCTAAATCAGCAATGGAAACCTGGATCTTGAGAAAGCTTTTAGTATCTCCAATTCTTTTAGAAGTTTTATGACTTAGATGATGCTTGTTATATTAATGTTGTTCTCCGGTGATCTGAACTTTTCTCTGCCCCCATTTTCTTATCCTTTCATTGGAGTAAGATGAAAAAGTTGGAAAATAAAAACATTACCAAATCCTTCTGCTCATAAGGTTTTTGATGTAAATTAGGTTCTTATAATAAGAAACACTCAAATGAAAATTTCTAGAGATAGATGACATATTTCAGTGGCCATGAATGTGGTTAGTGCCATGAAGATGTGAGCCTTGGCAGTGACTAGACCTTCTAATGACATATTCCCAACTGCCTGATTACATGTCAGCCATGGTTTCCTGACTCAGGATCACAGCGGTGTGACTTTTAAGCCAGTAGCCTGGTAGCCTCCTAACTTCTGCTCCTCCAATGTTCCACCTTAAGCTTCCCTCTTCCCAATGATTTTAAAAGCATCCAATTCCCTATATTAAATTTCAGACTGTTTGCTACACCCAGGGAAATTTATTTGTTAGGTTTTGAAGTATGACTAATACATTCATTTTGTCCATATGGCCTTGTGTTTTTGGGTAAATATCACTGGGAACTGTAGGAAAATTGGTCACTGAGCGGCCTCTATGTACCTTCTGTGAGATATCACACTCCTCAAGTGTCGGCACCACCGTGGAGGAACAAATGGCAAATGGCAAAAATTAAATATTCAAGGTTATCCTGAGTATTGATGCCTATCTTAATCAAAGGCATATATCTTTTAGACCATTCCCTATGGTATAAACACTTTGATCTGCTTCTCTAATCTTGTACACATGCGCGCACGCGAGCACACACACACACACACACACTCTCGCTCTCTCTTCTTGCACATGCACGTACTCATCATATACACCCTCTTTGCTTTAACATGCCATCTGCTGTCCCATTTCTCTATTCTCCCGCCCTGACAAATTTCTTGAAATATTTGTCTATACTCATTGTTTTGTGTCCTTTTTGGACTCTTCAGTCCATCCCAATCTAATTTCATCTTCACCACCACAAAACTATTCTTGTCAAGATGTCAACATCCTCCATGCTCCCTATCAGAGAACATTTATCTGCTCTTCTAATTCGACCTCCTTGAAACACTGGGCAGGGTTGATCATTTCCCTCTTCTTGACACATTTGATTTCAAAAACACTGCCCCCTCTCAGCTTTCCTTTCTACCTGTCCAGTTCCTCTTTTTCAGTTTTCATTCACTGTTTCTTTTTTCTATTTATGGCCTGTGCATAGTATTGAGTCTCAAAGCTCAGTTTCTAAGTCCTTGTCTATCATCTTTCAAAGTTTCTTTATAGTTTAGAAACTTGCTAATGTACTGTATGAATATGATCTCCAAATGTACGTGTTTAATACCCTGTCCCCTGAGCTGCTTTAGAATTATATATCTAACTTCTTCCTTGATGTCAGTAAATACTTCAAACTAAAAATATGCCGAAATGAATTCTTCACTTCTCCATTAAAACCTGCTTCTCTTCTTGTCTTTCCCCACCACTGTAAATAACACTATTCAGAACCACGTTCCTCAACTCCCAGGACCCCAAATCATCCCTATTCTTTTCTTCTACTTATCTGTCACCTCCTCCTCTCCAGCAATATGTCACAGACCTGTTCATTTCTCTCCATCTCATTGCCACCCCTCAGTCCAAGATACCATCAACTTTCATCCAGGCCACCACAGTGCATTTTAGCCATTCTCTCCTATCTCATTTCTTGCTTCTCTATAAACCCAGCAATATAATAATCAGAACACTCTTTTGAAAACATATCTGCTGTCTGCTGCCCCAATTAAGACCTTTCTATGGTTCTTCTAATGCTAAGGCTTGGACTCCCTAACTTCACTTCCACAGCACAAGATCACATCATCCCTGCCACTCTTACCTTCATACAATTCTCACTTGCCCACTGCATACCACACATGCTGGCTGGTTTTTTTTTTTGTTGTTGTTGTTGTTGTTTGTTTTCTTTTTTAACCAAGCTTGTTATTGTCACTCTCTCTTCTTGGAATACTCTTTCTCATATTCTTCACTTGGCTCTTTCCTTCCTTTTCCTCAGTCAGCCTCCTTGCCCACGGTCACTTTCTTTCTAGAACAGTCTATCTAAATTACCAGCTTAGGTAACCAAGCCTATTCAACTTGTTTATAGCACTTACTAAATTCTGAAATTGTTTTTTATTTATAGCACTTACTAAAATCTGAAATGACTTTTTATTTTTTCTTTTAACTTGTTTCTTGTCTTCTCACCATTAACTGAATGAAAGCAGTGACCCTTTCTGATCCCGTGTCGGGCCCTGTCCAGCATAATGATTCTCCTATTCCACTCCGATGTTGGAAGATGTCCAACATTTTCTTTTTGGATGGTGTTTGTTCACTAGCTTCTGGCCGATGGCAGTTGCAGTTGTGAATACCTACATCCTTTACTCATTAGATAAGAAGGAGAGTAGAAAAAAAGTGCAGGCACACCTTTCTGACAGGGGACATCTCATCACTCAGCTTGTGAGCAAGGTGAGAAACAGAAATTCAAAACACAGAGGAAAACCATCTTCTGACACTGAGAATAGGCTAAATAGGAAATGCATTTTATAATGCAAAATGAAAAAAATATCAACAAAATATTGTATGGTTTTCTGAAGAAGAAATGAGGAAGGTGGAAGGAGAGAAAGCATTTTCTACTATGAGACATGCAAGAGGAAGCCTGGGGCTATCCTGGACATTGCTTCAAGAAGTATGACACTGAAAAAAATTATAAGAAAAAATAGACAAAAACACTAATTATTTTATGTAACCTAAAATTGATCACCAAATCATCAGTTAGTTCATGTTTTTCTGTTTTTCTATTTTTAAAACTGACCTAAAATTGATCATCAAATCATCAGTTCTGTTTTTCTGTTTTTCTATTTTTAAAACTGTAGGATAATTGCAAGTAATCCACCAAACTCTTTCCCATTCAAAATAAATAGGAGCTGAAGAGTATGCAGGTGGCAGAAAAATGGATTGGAAAGGGTTAACTTTCCTTCTTTCTTTTTTTTTTTTTTTTTCCTCCTCTCCTTCATTCTGGGAACCTAATGGAGTGACTGGGACATAGGTTATATTCAAAAAATGCTTGTTGAAAAAAATAAATCACATCTTCTGATATCCAGAGCAAACAATTTTTTTCCTTTCACCAAGATTAACAATAGATGAACCTGAATAACTCAATTGTAATTCATGAATTTTAATTACTTTCATCCTTCTGTTGTGTCTCCATTGTGTATTGGTTTTCTTCAGTGACGGGTATTCTGTTTTCAATATTAAATTTAAAGTATCTCTGTATTAATTGTACAAGAAATGCCATTTCATCATTTTCATAGCTATTATCAATCTGTTTATCTTGTTATTACAGGTAACATTTTCTTAAACCATTATTTGGTATGGTATTCAAATTTTAGAATTGTTTTCTTATTTGTGAAATATTCTACAGTGGAGAAAACCAGAAACCAGGAAAGCTGCTTTTAAATTCTGACTGGGTGATTATGGGATAAATAATGTAAGCTTGGAACTCATTTTCTTTCTCAGTTGAATTCAGATTGAGTTAGAAGATTCCCAACTTCCCTTTCAGCCAAGGATGTTAAGACAAAGAAGAAAATGAGAAATCTGCATGACAAACAAGGGCTAAAAGTAAGCAGACATCAAAAAGATAATGAAATATAAATATCCACCAAGAAATTTTAGTCATAGCCTTAATACTTCTAAGTCATCTAATAATACCTTGTGTTTTATCATCCTGGATTACATTGCGGTTTAGACTATTGCAATACTCAAATGCTAAGGTAGGTCACCACCATCAGTCCTAACAGCAGTAATAGCATGACACGGCACCTTTCATCTTAGGCTCCTAAAACGCTTCATAAACATTAATTAAATCTCAAAACTTCCCTAGGCTAGTACTACTGCACCCATTTAACAGATGGAAAACTGAGCCACATTCTTATTTAAACCATAAACCTAAGCTTTCCCATTTTAAATCAGCCGATTTCTTTCAATTCATTAATATGCCAGCAGAAACCTAAGGTTGAATTTAATGAATGAGAATTTCTACCTAAGGTCTGCCTATGGGTTTATGGAATTATGTGTGGTGTCTATGAATGTGTGTGGGTGTATATGTGGAGGACAGGTTGGTATGATTATAAGTGTGCACAGTCTGTGGGAAAAACTGGTACATATTAGTGTGTGTCTGAATAAACATAAGGTCATATGCACTGTAGATGGCTTTTTTCTTTTTTTTTGAGACAGAGTCTCACTATGTCACCTTCAGTAGAGTGCTGTGGTGTCACAGCTCACAGCAACCTCCAACTCTTGGGCTCAAGCGATTCTCTTGCCTCAGCCTCCCAAGTAGCTGTGACTACAGGCGCCCGCCACAATATCCGGCTATTTTTTGTTGCAGTTGTCATCGTTGTTTTAACTGGCCCGGGCTGGGTTCGAACCCACAACCCTCGGTGTACATGGCTGGCATCATATCCACTGGACTATAGGTGCCGAGCCAGACTTCTTTCTTATTTCTAATTTATTTTTTAAAAATTTCTTAGCTGTACTCAACACTTCTGACATTCTCTGCATTGTTCTTCATGCTCTTTTCTGGTTTCCCTCTCATTCTCTACAATTTCTTCTTTTTCTACCAATCTATGCTCAGAGCTCCACTTTGCAACTTCTATGCTCACCCCACAGACCCTCTCTGGTGATCTGTGCTCCTTACCACAGTTTCATTGATTCCCTACAAGTCAATGTTGCCCAAATCTATTCCTATGGCTTGACCCTTCCCTGTGTGTCTCCACCAACTCACAGACACCTGTCTACTAAGGTGTCCCACCGCCATCTTTAACTCATCCCCTATCCTTCTTGGTAGGGATTACCGATCCAGAGCCTAAAACAGAAGTAGGATTTGTCCTCTATTCTCCATTTCCCTCACCTTCCTCACTCAAACTAATAGCAAGTCCTTCTTGTAAAATAAGATATTATTTCCAATTTATTCAAGCTCTTAGTTCCTCTTAAAACTACTGCTACTGCCTTGAATTAGACTACCATTACTTGATGCCTGCATCATGACACTGGCCAAATAATAAACTCTCAGGTCTAAAATCAGAGTGACTTTCATAAAATAATAATCTGATTATGATTTTCCCATATAAAGCTCTTCTGTGGTCCCTGTTACTATGAGGATCAAATGTTAAGCCCAATGTTTATATAATTTTCAAGATTCTGCATGATTTGAGTGCTCCATACCATAACCATCACTTGTTTCTCTTTTCAAATTCTACCAGCTGTAACTATATGTCTGTTTCTTGAATTTAGATGTTTTCTTTCACTCTGGTTCTTCAACACTTTCCCCACCTTTGTGTGGCTAATTCTTATTTCTCCTTCAGATCTCAGATCAAGAATTACTTTTCCCAAGAAGGTATCTCTTATTTCTTAATTTAGCCATTGATGTATTCTCAGAGCTCACTGTGTATAATTTATCACACAGCATCACGATTGCCTTGGTTTCTGTGATTATTTTCATTCATTCATTTATTTATTTTTAGATTTTAAGTTTGGAGAAAGCAGAAATGGCGTTTGTTTTTGGAACACTGTATCCCCAGTGCTGGTAATATTCCTGACACATAACTGAATGAGTGACCACACTGAGTTTGCATCAGTCAGTGAGGTCACTGTTTTAGGTGAAGCTTATGGGAATAGGAAAGATCTAAGGAAAATAGGCCAGCACTATGTTGCTGTAAATAAACCAGGAGCAGTAGGTCACTCAATCTAAATAGTGTATTATAGTGGGGAAATATTTATTATATTTTATGTCCTAAAATCTCCTTTTGCATACCATATGTGACTGCAAGTTTTGAAGCTGATTTCTTTCTTTTTGTTTTTTTTTCATTGTTTGGGATTCACTGAGGGAACAAAGAATTAGGTTACACTGATTGCATTTGTTAGGTAAGGTCCCTGTTATAGTTGTGTCCCACCCCCAAGAGGTGTGCCATACACCATGAGCTCCATCCCCTTCCCACCTCCCCTCTTCCAGATCCCTTATTCCCCACCCCTCACCTTGTATTAGATCATCTAGTACCTTCATATTAGAATAGAGTACATTGGATTCTTGCTTGTCCTTTCTTGTGATGCTTTACTAAGAAGAACATGTTCCATCTCCATCTGGGTTAATCCAAAAGATGTAAAGTTTGCATCTCTTTTAATGGCTGAATAGTATTTCATGGTATACATATGCCACAGCTTGTTTTTCATGTGTGGTTTGTGAAAATGATCTTGGATTTGTACACACAATCAGGAGAGGGCCCTGTTGTGGTCCCACACACTTTTCCACACAAGGGAAGAAATCTTTGGCATTGTGGGACCACTTACAGGTGCAGGTGTACACATCTTTACCCAAACAATGCAAGTCACCTTTCTGGCAGCTGGCAAATTCCTATTCCTGATATCTATCTTTCTAAGGACTGAGTGGGCCACATTTATGTCTGAAAGTTTTCAATAGGGCAAATGTTTGAGTGAGGTGAAGAATGAGTATAGACATGAGGACTTTGGCTTCCAGGCTCAGGCCAAGGCAACTCACGGTCCTGGTCCTGGTGGGAAGAGAAGGTTGGAAAATGGGGAAAAGGTAAGCCAGGGATGGAAATCAGCTGGGAAACGCCACAGGGTCTGTGGATTCTATGACCGCATATTTACATCTGGCCATCCAGGTTATTCTGAAATGTATTTGTCAAAGTAGGAAGATACCTTTTCCTTAATAGTTTGTCAACTTGTTTTGTATCCTTTAACTATTTAAATATATCGATATATTATAGGGTTCTCCAATCACATCATTTTGTAATCCCCCAAATTATTAGGAACTATCTTGCTATTCAAAAACTATTATTTTCTAGATAATTTTTGCTTTTTTTTATAAGATACTGTGAAACTAATTATTAAAGAGCCCTTTATTTTCTTTCTTTTTTTTTTTCTTAAGTCTTTCTGGCTACAAGTTTATTTAACATAGAATAATCCTTCTAACCTTACCGAAATGGGTGATGACATGTGAGACCAAATCTGTCTCTGAACTGAAAATCTGGTTGCTGACAGAGCCCCTGCCTTGGCCTTCTTTTGGAGACCAGGAGCCATAGAACTCCATGTGCAGGCTTCCCAGCTTGGGAGCCTTGCAAGTCACTATCCCTCCAGACCTTTGGGCCGAGGCCTGCCAGTGTCAGGATGACTGTCGCTCACAGTGGTAGGCACCATCTCAGGCAAAAAATGGAGATAAATCCTGGAGATAACAAATACTGTCTTTGGTGAGGTACTAGTAAAAATATCTCCATTTTAAAAAATATATCTTAATATCTTAATGCCTCAAGCCTTGAGAGAAAGCATGGCCTTCGAAAAGTGAAAGTTGACCACACTCTCATCTGCCAACTCCACAAGGTTAGGCATACAGACATCTTTACAGGCCACCATTGTTTTCTCCTGAAAACAGAGTTTATGAATGGCAGTCCATGGCAGTCTTCAGTATCAACATCAAAAATGCTGCAGGCTAGAAAGGCTGGGCCCCTTAATTTCTTGGTAGCTATCAGTAATATCTTACACCAACAGTGAAAGATATTCTAGTTACACCTCAAGACATAGCATAGCTTTCATTATAACACAGAAAAACAATATTGAAATGGTTGTATCTGTCTCTTGGCTTAATGATAATGAAAGTACTTTGGGAAAATCCGTGATGAAGATTTTAATGGTAGGGAGGAGATGAAAAATAATTTAAAAAATGCCATGTTTGGGGGGAGTTTTTTTCATTTTTTTTTCCCCTAGGATTGTCATGTTTCACATCATTTCAAAACTCTCTGCTTAGAAAAAGAAAGTGAGAGTTATTATAATTCTGTGTGATTTCGTTTTATTTTAGTACTAGGATGTTATATCAGGGGTCCTAAAACTTTTTAAACAGGGGGCCAGTTCACTGTCCCTCAGACCGTTGGAGGGCCAGACTATAGTTAAAAAAAAACAAAACTATGAAGTGCCCATTGACCCATGAATGGATTAATAAATTGTGGTATATGTATACCATGGAATACTATGCAGCAGAAAAAAAATAAATGAAGACTTTACCTCCTTTATGTTTACATGGATGGAGCTGGAAAATATTCTTCTTAGCAAAGTATCTCAGGAATGGAAAAAAAAGTATCCAACGTACTCAGTACTACTGTGAAACCAATTTATAATCACTCACACTTGCATATGAAAAATGAAACACAACTTTAGCCTAGGATGTAGGAGGGAAGGGGAGGGGGAGAGGAGGGATGGGGTGGGAGAGATAGTAGGAGATAGTAGGGGGACCACACCTATGGAGCACATTGCAAGTACAAGTTGGGTCTATCATGTGTAGAACACAAATGTCCTGATGTTATAATTGGGTAAATGAGGTGAAAGCTATGTTGATTAGTATGATGTAAGCACTCCGATTTGTACAAATAATCAACACATTGAAAATGGCATAAATGTATTTATGATCTATGTACAAAAGACTTAATAAAAAAAAAAACTATGAACAAATTCCTATGCACACTGCACATATCTTATTTTGAAGTAAAAAAAAAAAAAAGGAACAAATACAATCACACTGTCTCATGTGGCCTGTGGGCCATAGTTTGAGGACCCCTGTGTTATATGTTTATTAGACAATAAACATTTTTAGAATTATTTTAGGCACTCAATAAAAACATCATAAATACTAACTCATTTAAGTCTTATGATAGGTTGAGGTGGGTATTATTACTAACCCCATTTTTTTTTTTGAGGCAGAGTCTCAGTTTATCACCTCCAGCTTTGGTGGAGTGCTGTAGCATCATAGCTCACAGCAACCTCAAACTCTTGGGCTGAAGCAATTCTCTTTCTCTTGTCTCAGCATCTCAAGTAGTTGAGACTACAGGTGTCCATCACAACGCCCAGCTATTTTTAGAGGAAGGATCTTGCTCTTGCTCAGGCTGGTCTTGAACCTGTGAGCTCAGGCAATCCACCTACCTGGGCCTCCCAGAGTGCTAGGATTATAGGCTGTTATCCCCATCTTAAATAAAAGAACATGGGCAAAAAGAGGGTAAACAACCTGGCCAAAATCACTACCATATTTCTTATAAATAGCAGTACAAGAATGCAAGCAATACCAGTCTAATTCTAGTGGTGTTTCTCCTAAACATTACTCTATTGCCTAGAAGAGCTTCTTCTTCCTCTTCTCTTTCTCCTTCTCCTCTGCCTTCCCCTCCCCTCCCCCTCCCCCTCCTCCTTGTAAAAAGAGTCTCATTTTGTTGCTCTAGGTGGAGTGCCCGTGGCATCATAGCTCATAGTAACCTCAAATTCTTGTGCTTAAGTGACCCTCTTGCCTCAGCCTCCTGAGTAGCTGTGCCCACCACAATGCTTGGCTTTTTTAGATACGGGGTCTTACTCTTGCTCAAGCTGATTTTGAACTCCTGAGCCCAACCAATCCACCCACCTCAACCTATCAGAATGCTAGGATTACAAATGTGAGCCACCGTGCCCGGCCCAGGAGTATTTACTTCTTAAAGACACAGATTATGGGTTTTTATTTAAAAGCTAAGAATGTGAAAATATAATTTTAACAATTAACAGTTATTAAAACAGCGACTACTGACTGGACAGCACAGAGAACTTAATTTTTACTTTGTATTATTTAAATTTATGAAAAATTCTAACATACAGTCTTTAAACGAAGAGGCAATACATAGGGTGGCCAGTGAGTTCGTGTATAATTTAAAATAGTGTGCTATTTAAATTAAATATTCTATTACATCATCATGACCATTTCATTTGTGGTCAAAGGACATGCACTTAATGGCCACTCAGTATTTAGATCAAGAAAGAGAACAGGATACCATGCTGTTTTAATTTTTTTAGGAAAAAGAGATGTGTTACATTTTAAAGCATTCATTACAATAAAGCTATGCTTAAAGGTTTTGTTTTTTAACTTGCTTATACCAGGTAGACATGATGTTTTTAGACATTTACAAATAGTAGCAGTTACCAGCACAGGCCACTGAGGCTCACATCTGAAATGTAAGTGAATGAATGAATTTCAATGCCCTTGATACAATGAATCCATTTAGCTGGAGCAAACAAATCAGCATGGGGCAGGCAATATTGGCAAGTTTTATCTGACAGTAGGTGTACACATTTCTGTTAGAAACTGGGGTAGCCCAAGTTGATTCTTAATCCAACAACTATCTGTGAAGTGAGATGTAAGATTTTCATTTTCGTTGTCTTTGTAACATTACTTCACATTCTTAGAAAGATTTAAAATGCATGTTATACAACTTTTGAATGCAATTGATTCTAAAAGAATGATCTGTAAGAATATCTAACAGGCTTTCACCCACTTGGTTATATAAAAAAATTCATTTCACTTTATATGACCACATTTTGCAATACAATGGCTAAAGAACATGCATGATGAATTTCCAATATAATATAAATGGCATTTCATAATCTATAGAGTGAGAACTGCTCCTGAATGTTAAGTTGATTTCTACATTTTCTCCTGGTATAAACATGGAAGAATATTTGTTGGCCTAGATCAGTTCCCTTTATATAAATTAGACTAGAAAATTGCATCAGCTTTATTTAGAAATATTCACAAGAGAGATACTCTGAATATTGAGGTCATTGCTGTGACTACAGTAGTAACTTAAAAACCAGTCTCACAGTTAGAAACTTTATTATGAAAAGTAATTAAATATAGCCAAAATTAGGAGAACTAAAATCAATACCAAAAAGATTTTGAAAAAGCTGATTTTTCCCACGAATGATCTTTCGTCAGTATGAATATTAGAGTAACATTACTTTCCCCATAAAGGGGGGGATTAATTTATTTTCATTGCTTAAGGAAGCATCTGTTTGCCCCTGCTTGGGAGGGACAGAACAGAGCCAAGTTCAATACAGGTGGGTACCTGTTACGCACAGACACACCCATCTTCCTATATAGAGAGAAAGAAATTTCCTAAGCCCCCTACTAGTGTCACCATTATTAGGATATTAAGCGATGATTTTAGAAAGGAGGATTTTTAGAACCATGAATCTCAGTCATTTAAGTAAACCTCTCTTCATATGTGCGTGCGTGTGTGTGTGTGTGTGTGTGTGTAAAATTGGAGGACTGACATTGGGATGCCATCTTTTAATTTTGTCAACCAAAGCCATGAAAACCAAAATTAAGGGTAAAAAATTAAATATTCTATCATCATCATCATTTCATTTGTGGTCAGAGGACATTGAACATCAGTCATGAGGGACATAATCCAAGCAACACTGAATAGCTCTTACAAAAAAGGAAAAAAAAAAAAACAAAACCCTGAAGATATTGCATTACTTTCTACTAGAAAAGACAAAAATCTTCTTTTTGCCTCTGTGGTTAAAGGAATTAGAAAAACTATATTTTAATCCCCTGTCCTCAAGTAAAAATGCCTTTCTTTCTCTCTCTCTCTCTCCTTCATCCAGGTAATTTATTCATCCCATAGTTATTGAACACCTATTAGGTGCCAGATACGAATGTGACCAAGGAATGTGTACATGTGTACCAGGAATCCACAATGGACAAGAAAGATAAAGCTCCTTCCTTCAGGGAGCTCGCTTTTAGTGGGATCTATCAGAAAACCACATCAGTTCTACCACCATTACATATATTTCCCATATGTCGACTTTTCTATTTCTGCTACCCCCACTCTCATCTCTTGCCTGGTTTACTGTAATGCTCTCCTAACTCGCCTCCAAGATTCTATTTTGACGCCAAATCCTGACCTAAGTTTATTGTTCTCTAAGTAGCAAGAGAGATCTGTTTAAAACCTGAATCAGACCCCATCTCTCCCATGCTTAAAGACAGCCCTCCTACCCCCTCTGGCTTCCCATTTCTTATATCCTTTCCCTGCTGCGGCGGCACAGAAGGCTGTGGGTCTGATCTTTCCAACCTCTTCTGACATCCCACTCTTTAAAATCCAACCACGTGACTGCCTTTCTGTTAGTCTCACATTCTACACTTTCTCCTATTACAGGGTCTTTATATCGGGTCTTCCCCTGTTTTTTCTGGTCTGTAGGAAACCAAAAGTTGGTACAATCTGCAGGGAACTATCTCCCATAAAAAGAAATAAATAGAAGGGATAATTTCTAAGCTGGTTACTTCAGTATCGCCCTAAGAATACTCTTAGAAAATCTGTTCTAGAGAGGAGAGAAAGACAAGAAAGACAGCAAATGAGTCAACTTTCTATCGTGTGCAAAATGGTAAAAGGCTTGTGGAGAAAAATGAATCAAGATAGGAGGATGAAATGGAGGAAACAGTGACACAGCAATTGCTTAATAAAAGTTAGTGTTATTATTCATTACTGTGGTTTGTTGTTACAGTTACTGAATGAAACAGAATGGAAAGACACCGGAGATTCATATTTCTCCTCTTTTAGGTAGTAATGTCTCTGTCCTAAAATTATAATAGATGCTTGTAAAGAAGTGGGGAATGAAAAGGGTACAAACTATACTTGGAAATGAGTCACTCCCACACATTTCTCCACCACCCCATGCCAACAATGGCAGAAAGCTGCCAAGGTAATAAGTATGTCATCCATTCCAGCCACATTTCTCAGTCTTGTGTTTTTACATTTTGCATGCTGAGCATTACTGTCAAGTGATATTCAAAAGCTAGGAAAATGTTTAAAATGTGACAAATTAAAAAGTGACAGGGTATGTGGTTTGTCCTAAAGGAATTTACTTTTTGACGAGTAAAGTTTATTTATTTATTTATTTATTTATTTATTATTGTTGGGGATTCATTGAGGGTACAAGAAACCACGTTACACGGATTGCATTTGTTAGGTAAAGTCCCTCTTAAAATCATATCTTGCCCCCAAAAGGCGTGGCACACACCAAGGCCCCACCCCACTCTCTCAGTCCCTCTCTCGCTCTTCCTAAAAGTTTATTTTGAAAAGTATGTCTCATTTCACAGAATACAAATACTAAAGTGAGATAAATAACTTTTACAAAGGATTGACCAAGGAATGTCTTTTAAAACGTTTTCTCTCCTAGAATGACAAAATATTTCCATTTATAAGAAATTATGTTTGTCTATAACTTTTCAAGAACGTATCAGCTATATAAACTATAATCCTATGTACTTTTAAACAATTTTGATTTCATAGGATTGCTGATGACTATAAATCTCTTTGTGTCTGCGAGCATCAAGTCAGTGCACTTACAATTATATTTGATACTATACTATCTAGATCAATTGCCACTTTTCTTTTCATGTTTCTAAGGAAGCACAGCCAAACTTTACAGTTATTAAACCAAAGACTAATTTTCCAAAACCATCTTTTTCCCCCTTTCACCTCCCCATATTCTTTCTCAAACTCATGAACCTAACACTTTGAATAGTGTCATCCTGTCCACTTTACACAGGTGATATGTGCCAATAGCCACTTACCGTATATACTCGAGTATAAGCCGAGTTTTTTCGGCACAAAATTTGTGCCGAGTTCGGGTTTTTCGGCACAAATTTTGTGCCGAAAAACTCGGCTTATACTCGAGTATATACGGTAATTCATTCAATAAACATTAAGATGCAGTAACATTATTTATGCATTCGCAGGTTTTTATATCAGTTGTACTTATTTAACTTTTTTATTTCTGAGCCTTGGAATTATTCAGTGATAAAGAATCTCTCTTTGTTTTCATAAGTATCCTGTTTAGACATAATTTTAAAAATCTAATATTATTTGACCATTTAAAAGTATGAATACAAATGTGAGATTTCTTGTGTTCTGTTTTCCTTTTAAATAGAAAAACTTCCTTTTCCTATTCTGACTACTTTTTAAAATATTAACACTAATTGTTTATTCCTCAAAATTGTCACTGTAAGAGGATTTAAAACAAGCAACACACAGGAAAGTTATGGAAACCCCTACTCCCTTAGTCTTGGTCATATTCTCTAGTTTATATACTGTTGTATATTTTTCCTAAATAATGTATTTTCTTCCTTTTTCCCCTTTCTGCAATTTTGCATTCAAAGAAACTTTTAATCATTAAATATTTGGATAACTCCATTTTAAATTTCTTTTGTTCCTTCAGATTGCTGCTTTTACTACCTGGCTCCCCAACTTCCCCCTTTAATGCCACATTTTAAAGTTCTAGTTGGCTTGCTTGCAAACAATAATAAGAAAGAGGGATATTTTAGATTATGGTTTTCATTATGACGATACCCCTGGATCATTGCACACTGGATTTAATATGAAAATTGTATTTGGAGTTGTTTGATTTGCAAAAATAACAAGGCTAAATGCTTCAGTTTCTAGTGGTAATTAGTTTTTCAACCCAGACAGTCTGGATAACTATGTATTTACTACCTTGTAAAGAACTATCATAACAAGCCCTTAAGCATTATTTGAAAATTAATAAACTAAAGTAGGAGGAAACGCTTTACTTTCCCATAGCAACATGGACTGAGTTGTATGATTTTATTGTGAAATTTCACTTTTCAATTATAGGTTTACTAAATTAAGAGGCTTGAAATGCATAAAAAACAATTATTAGTTTCTTAACACTGGAGATGACTAATGCAATGAGTCCACTTTACTGTTAAAACAAAAAAGAGGTTTCTTTGTTTTTAAAGAAAAATCTTTCTTTGAATTTCCTGAGAATAAATCTTCCTTCACAAATAAGTCTTATTTCTAGTGTATTAATAGAATGCATTATATAAGTAAAATTTTCTAAATCAGGTAAAAATAAATCATACAAGAATATTACTCTTATTTTCAAGGTTATATATTTTTGTTTTATAAAAATGATACTTGCAAGTAAAGCCATTTAATTGCTAAAACTTACAAATATACAATAGATTCAGTAATCTGAATTGGAGCCAAATAACAATCACTATTGATGATTATGTTAAATTTAAATGCTAAAATTGTGTATAAATTGGGTTAATTGCCTAGAAGAGAGTGTGGAAGACAAAATCTACTTAACCTAATTCTCACCATCACGGGACGAGAGTGGAGAGCCAGTGTTATACCCCCTGGCAGAGAGGAGTAATAAAATCCTCTTACTATCAGACCCACTTCTGTGGCTCAGGGTCATACAGAATATAAACTTTCTGGGATATCTGATGTCTGACTCCATGTGAAGGGTGGTGAGTGTGTGTGCCTGCATGTGCATGTGTGTGTCTATTCTAAAACCTGGAGAAGAACAAATATTGAACTCTACAAAGACTCTGGAAAAGTGCGATGCAGAAAAATTAATTTTTCTTCAATTCCTGTTCTTCCACCCCAACTGTAAGTCAACATATTTATTCTGGTGCACATTGTAACATAGTGCTGAAAAGCAAGGGCTTTGCCCCCAATAACCAGGATTCATAGGCCAGGTGTGGTGGCTCACGCATGTAACCCCAGCACTGTGGGAGGCTGAGGTCAATGGATTGCTTGAGCTCAGGAGTTTGAGATGAGCCTGAGCAAGACCAAGACCCTACCTCTGTTAAAAATAGAAAAATTAGCCAGGCATTGTGGAGAGCGCCTGTAGTCCCAGCTACTCAGGAGGCCGAGGCAAGAGGAATGCTTGCGCCCAAGAATTTGAGGTTGCTGTGAGCTACGACAGCACAGCACTCTAACCTGGGACAACAGAGTGAGACTCTGTCTTAAAAAACAAACAGAAAAGCAGGATGCACAATCTGGCTTCTATACTTACCAGCCATGTGGTACTGGTTAAGTCTTAACCTACAACCATCGATTTTGGAAAAGAGCCTCTGAAGGCAAGGAAGCATAGTTAACAAAACAATGTCATCAAATGCAGCATTCTGCACATAGTAATATCTGAACGGCATTCAGAGGCTAGCGGTTCATTCTGTTTCCTACTCAACATGCTGTTCCTAATGAATTATTTTTACAGTACGACTAAATTATTCATTAGTGACTCAGTTTCCTCACCAACACAATAATCTCCCAAGATTTTTGAAAGAATTAAATGAGTTGTTAGGCATGAATTTCTAAATAGGACCTAACATATGTAAGTCAGGGTAGCAAGGTCTATGGAAAAGACAATGATTTTAAAGACAAAATTCACATTCTACCATATTCTGTTTGTACTCTTTAAAGTACTTTTAAAATGGTTAGCATCCTAAGTCCTTCAATTATTAGTTTAGTATTTGTAATTAGAAAAGAACACAAGTAAAGAAAGAAGCTTGAAGAAAAAGAAAGGGAAAAGGGACAAATAGTATGAATTGTTGAGTAGAATATCTCTAAGATATTAAATTTAGTACTTTTAAATTTTCCTGAGTTGCTGAATGTCAATGGATAAAACCCTAAATACCCATATACATGTTGCCATTTTAATAGGAAAAGCTGATAAGGGAATTGAAAGATATTAATCAATCAATTCAAAGCACTACATAGAATCATAAAACAATTAATTTAATTTTTAGTGAAAGATAAACTACTAAACATTTCAGAAAAATCAAGAACTGTAGAAGCTTCTACATAATTCTAGCAAGCCTTCACACCATCAACATAACAGGTGCTCAATTAGTGTTGGTTAACCAAATTGGATAAATAAAGTTCCCAGGGCAATCAAAACTGGAAACAGAGGTTAAAAAACTGGTGGAAAGATTAAATTTGATCCCCAGGAGTATTTATTTATTTATTTGCTTTCCTAGTCTGTTAAAACAGAATTAGCTAGATATATTTAAAATTCAGGAGATTACGTGAAAATATAGATTTATGGATTCTCTTGAAAAATTAGCAGCTCTGGTAACAGCGGGATTTGGTTCTTGCATGGGTGACAGGGTCCTCGAGCTGGATAAGTAGAGGATGCTCCCTTTAAATGGCCGGACTGTGGCAACACCACCCTGACGGCTTAATTCATTTATATTACCCATCAGTCTCTCTCACACTGAGTTTGCGCATCTGGAATTGCAAAGATTTTTACCACACTTTGGCTCCCTTACAAGAATTTCTCACAGTTTAAAATGAGGGGATGGACCTCTAAGACCATCCAAGGTTTTATCTCTCTTTTGATAAAAGGGTAAGGGCCCTTGAGTTTGTACCAAGCTTCTCATCCTAGGCCAACTACCATTTGGGGTCAGCAAATGCTTGTTGTGGGCAGTTGTCCTGGCCATTGTAGGGTGTCTAGCAGCCTCCCTGGCTCTCCCCACTAGATAGCCTCTCACACAGTGTAACAACTAAAAGGTCCCCTGGGGAACCCAACCTCACTTGAATACCACTGAGTTAGATGACAGGCTAGAAGAGTTGAAGATGCATAAACTCCAAGTGCACTAGATTGACAGCAGACAGGCATCAGCTAACTTGCAGATTGGGAATTGCCTACATGGTTGACACCATGCCCAGGTTCTAGATTTAGTTGTTGGGGATTAACCACTGACTCAATCATATCTACTTAAATCTAAGCCTTTTTAACTTGTGTGTGATGATAAAACTACGACGGTTTTCTACAACCATCAATTTTGGAAAAGAGCCTCTGAAGGCAAGGAAGCATAGTTAACAAAATGATGTCATCAAATGCGGCATTCTGCACGTAGTAATATCTGAATGGCATTCAGAGGCTAGCCGTTCATTCTGTTTCCTACCCACATGCTGTTCCTGATGAATTATTTTTAGAGTATGATTAAATTATTCATTACACAAGATCACCATTATTTATGCAACTGAGGTTTACCACTAACATTCCAATATGGATTTTTTTCTTTCTTTCTTTTTTTTTTTTTTTTTTTTTGGCTATGGGACTCCAATAAAGCTTCTAAGGAATAGAAATATATTCCAGAATTAAGTAATTCATGTGAGGCCTACCATAATGGTGGAGGAGTAATATAGCCACGGAACCTTTAAATCTGAAGGGAATCTTCAATAATAGCAACTTTGATAAAACATCATATACAATAATTTACACATAGTTAAATTTTATGTACACATCTTAGTGAGAATCTCAAAACAGTCAAACAGAGTAAGCTGCCAGACCATAACAAATTTCTCCCACAGGTCATCTGCCTCATGTATTTTACTTAAATAAAAATTAGGTAATACTATGTAACAATAAAAGTACAAAGGTGTGAAATTGTTTGTCATTTGAATTTTATTTGCACAGGATCAGAAAAAATAAATAACTTTACAATAATTTTAATCTATCTTTGTTTTTCTTATATCTTCTCTCTACCCCTTCTTTCTGGTCATGAAGGTATATTCCCTGTCTCCTGTCCTCTGATGCCTTGTCCAATGTCAAGTCAAATGACGTAAGTGCTAACTTCTAGTACAGTACAATTCTTCCTCTGGGAAGCTATTCCGTTGACTGATATGAAGTGTGCTACTGCTGTGTTAATTAGCTGCTTCACTCAGCACAGGCTGTTAATGTACGAGGTTCCCTTCACCCACGAATGGACAGGTGAGAAAAAGCCAAACATGAACTTTGGGATTTTTCACATCCTGGGTTCTGGTGACTATCTTAAAATCTGTGCATTTTTCTCCAGCTCTATTTGTTTTCACAGTGAGAGTTAAGCATAACTTCTGCCAATTCAAAATATAGGATTTCAAGCAAAACAACAACAAAAATTTTCCTCCAGATACGTGTTAAAATTGGGGCCAGGTTTCTCTTTGTAGGGCTAATGAAGAAAAATGTATTTATTCATGCTGATGTCTTTTCTTTTCTCTCTTAGAGTGGAAAACTAAGTAATCAGCATAGAAACCATGGAAGGACTAAGGAATTTTGTCAGAAATTATTAAGAAGGCCCTTTTGGCATGCAATTGTTTCTTTTACCAAAGTGTACTCCTATGCCAACCTCAAGACTAGGGCAACTCCTTTAAATATGTCTAATATTTAAAGCTAAACTCTATGTTAATCAACAACCTCAACACATCCTCAGATCTTCACATAATTTGGCTTTTGTAGTAATTTCCGTTTCCATATAAACCAGAGTAGATAAAGCAGAGTACTCACCACACGGGCCTTTTTCTTACCCCATTGTCGGAACAAACATTCTTTAAGGCTTTCTTTGAGAAGTGTTCTCTGAACCGGGAAACAATTCCAAATCATGGTGAGCAGTGCTATGGAAATGGATCCTGGGGCTGCTTAGAAGGCCTCAAAATTTTTTGCCTTCAAATACGAAACAAATTGAGATATGAATTACATGTTCAAAAGGACTTTGGGATGAAAGGGAAAGCATTATATTTATTGATACGAGGTCTTTCAAGTGTGTTCTAATACGGATTTTGTTTTTTGTTTTAGGCAAAGCTCTGAAGAGATTTCACTGTCTTTGGCTCATGAAAATTACTGTAGAAGAAATAAAATTAAGTTATATTTTAAGGGACCTGCTTTAATAATCTTTCCTTTTCAATTGTTCAGCCAACCACTACATTAGATTAGAGAAGGCTGAGCCATGTGATAAAAAAGCAGCATTTGCTTAGCTGACCTTGAATATTAAAGGAAAGTTGGAAGGATGCTAGATCTGAGAGTGGAAACCAACCAGAAGCCAAGCTCCTGAAGGTGCAAAAAGAGAGACCCATGGTGCTGCAGGAATCTACATCTATAGATTATATAGACTATAAAGAAGAGATTCCAAGGGAGAATAAGTCCCTGGGAATTCTCAGGCCCAAGAGGTCTCAACACGTGGTGGCCATCTTTAAATTTACCTCAGTAACTAATTTCAGATTAAATAGCTGAAGATAAACCTTGACTGGTCTCGCAGTTCAGCTTCAACAACCTTATATTTGACTTTGACTAAGATAAACTTAAGCAGCCTTTGTATGTCAGAGGAACAACACAATAAACAGTAACTTCTGAAAGAAAAGCCAGAGCTACGTCAGTCCACGTTGTAAAGAACTAAGCCTGGGAAGGAAAATGATGTGTGAGCTAACGAATAACGAACTCACAAATAATTACACTGGACGTTTTTATGCTGCCACCAGACCTTTTGTAAGGCTATATAAACTGATCTTAATTTTGTTATACTGACCCCTAAAGGCACTTCCTATTGTAAAATAGTCTATTAAGAATCGGTCTATATTTTGGAAAGCAATAATATTAAGTTCATTATGGCTTTTTGCAGTCCAGGCACTAATTTAGCTTGGGTAATCCTCTTAAGATTTTAATGGGTAAAAGCTATTTTAAGAATTTTTGCAAGCCAACTATATAGGTATGCTTAGAAAGGTACTTGTCTTTCAGGCCCTTTAAAATATATACGTAAGATTTTTATGTTAAATTGATTCATGTTAAAAATGTAACACACTCAGACAGAAAGCCTTAATAAGACAAACTTTTGGATACGGTAATATTATTATCCAATCTTAGCTAAAGAATCTTGATATTAAAAACAAAGCATGGCCTATCTCTCATAATATTATCATTACTAAAATAAGTTATTTTCATTGTGGAAAAAGTAAATATAAATACATAAAACAAAAGGTTAAAACCTTATTATCCTTATTGTGGAATCTCTCTTAATGCATATTTTTGAGCACATTTTATATGACAATATATTCTATCAATAAATATAATAAAAATATTTAAAAGTTATTAGTGTTCTATTATACGCACTTCATAATTTATTTATCTATCTGCTGTTGGTGAACATTTCTATATAATTTCCTTTTTTTGAGACAAAAGTCCCACTTTGTCACCCTTGGTACAGTGCTGTGGCATCATAGCTCACAGCAACCTCAAACTCTTGGGTTTAAGTGATTCTCTTGCCTCAGCCTCCCAGGTAGCTCCCCTTTTTCTTTTTTTTTTTATTACAGTATTTCAAGGAACATTTTGGCATCTTTCGGTAGAAAGGTAACTCAGGACAGCTGGATGTTAAGAGAGAGGCTGTAGCAACAGTCTCACAACATGACACAAACCCCAGCAATCCCTTAAATTAAATATAAGTTAAGTTTTTCTGATTTGAATGGGAAAATTTATCTTATTTTTAAAAATTTGTATTTGGTTACTAAAGATTTTTTTGCTCCCACATAGTTATTGTTCATGTTCCTCTGCCAATCACCAGTTTAAATCTTAAGCTTTTATTTTGATGAGATCATCTTTTTTCTTACTTATTTGCTTTGCCTATCTCTATATTAAGAAATGTAGGCTGGGCATGATGATTCATGCTATAATCCTAGCACTCTGGGAGGCCGAGGTGAGAGCATCCCTAGAGTTTAGTAATTTGAGACCAGCCTAAGCATGAGCTAGACACTGTCTCTAAAAGAGAAAAATTAGCCAGCTGTTTTGGCGGGCACCTGTAGTCCCAGTTACAGGGGAGGTTGAGGTGGAAGGATTGTTTGAGCCCAGGAGTTTGGGTTTGCTATGAGGTAGGCTGACACCAGGGCCTTTGAGCCTTGGCAGCAGAGCAAGTCTCTGTCTCAAAACAAACAAACAAACAAAACAAAACATAAAAAGAACACTTATTTATATATTTAAGCTCCATGAAGGCAAAGATTATTGCTTTATTCATTTATTTATTTTTTTAATTAATTAATTATTTTTTATTTATTTATTTTTAAGCAGGAACTCAACTTTATTGCGTCAAGCAGCCACTTACATAGAGCCTGGGGAAGGGGCGGGGAAAGAAGGCAGGGGATGAGGTGCGTGACAGGGTTAGGCCAATGGCATGCTACCACTTTGGCTGTATCTAGGTAGAGGCAGTTTCAAGCTGGGCCTTGCTGAGTCATTGCTACGCAGAAGTAGCTCCATGGATCTATTTCTAGTCAGGTTCAGGAATTTGCCCTAGGCCTCAGGCACATGGCAGGGCCCAACAATTCCCTCTTTTGTTTTTTGTATGGTGGAAAAACATAGCCCCTGTCTTAGGTTGCCTGCTCTTGCAGTTTCAGTCTTACCTGTTATGGGGATACAAACATCAATGGTTTGGTCCCTGGTTAATGGTTCTTTAAAAGGGGGTTTAAAGAATGCCCTCTCCCTTACTCCTCACTGCCTTTCTCTTTCATGCTTTGTAGAATTAAGAAGTGATGCCTGGTGCTTAGCAGCAGCCATAGAAACTGGCAGAGAAACTTTAGATGCTCTTAGGACTAAAAATCCTTGTAGCTAAGGATGGCATGACTAGAAAACAGGAGGAGCTCTGTATCTTTAAGAGAGGGAGAAAGCCAAGTAGATTTTGTTATATGAGCAGTTAAACTTGTCCAAAATCATACACACAACATATCCAGTATTTGCCTTCTCACCCTTCCATCACACCATTTTAGTTGTAAGATGCTGCTAATTTACAATTGTACTATTCTGCAAGTCATTCTGAAGTATTCACAAATATCAGAGTACCGAAGGACACCAGTGGAGGTCTGGATAGCCGATGGCCTGGTGCTCATCTGAGATACTTTGAGAAATATTGTGAATTCCTATTTTTTTTTTTAACTAAATGATAATTACATGGTAATTGTTTTTATAGACTTCCAATAAAAGGTGAGTTGTCTCGACAGCTGTCAAAAAAGCGTCAAATAGACTGTGGCAGTGAAAAGTGCCGGGATTTAAAAGCCTTTATTGTCGGTGGCTTTAATTTGGTCTTATATTCAGCTGCTAAAAATTGGCATCTGCTGAACAAGTAGTGTTACTCTTCCCCCATGACCCCTCAGCTCCTATCCTGTCTCCTGCCTCAGCTTTCCTAAGCCTCTCAGACATGGTCCCAGTTTCAGAAATGATTCTGCCCTAGACCCTGTGCCAATCATAGCTGAATCCCTACGTAACTACGCTTTCTAATATCCCATCAATTAGGACACAGAATATTAAGTCACATAGGTTATGCAGGGACGTGCAACCTTTTTTCTTTTCTGCTGCACATTAGAAGAATAAGAGTTGTCTTGGGACATACATGAAATACACAAACATTGACAAAAGCTGATTAGCAAAAAAAGTCCATGCATACTTTTTCATGGCATCCAACACCACAGATAAGCAAAGAACAGTCCTCACAAAATCAGCATGCAGCCCATGGACCACAGGTTGGACACCCCTCTTACTATACCTATGAAGATTATTGGGTTTGCTCCTTGCAATAGGAGGAATTCTGAGAAGGCCTCAATAATTCTACCCCGAAATATAGTTCTCCTTCCCTGAAGTATATGTGCAACCTGTGACTTATTCTAACCAACAGAAAATAGAAATGGTAATGGGATATCATTCTCTTTACAGAATGTTACATTACTGACTTCCTTAGAAAGCGCTGTCTAAGCTACCTACAGAAAGGGCCACATAATGGGCACCTGACAGTGGCCTCTAGTAACCCATAAGAAGCCAGAGCCCTCAGTTATGTAGCCACAAAGAGAAGAACTTTGCCAACAATCTGAATAATCTTGGAAATGATTAGTTCTGTCATCAGGCCTCCAGAAAACTCATCCCAGCCAACATTTTGATCACAGCCTTTCAAGTGAGACCTTGCATGGAGGACTCGACTTAGCCATGATTCCTGACACACAGAACTGCAAGACAATAAATGTGACTTGTTTACAGCCACTAAGTTTGTGATAATTTGTTAAGTATCATTAGAAGCTAACACACTCCTCAAGCCTCCCTTGTTTCCAGGTGACCTGGGACCCAACGCTCCAGTGCTGCTCTTCTCACTGCTGTCTCAGCTAAAGGCCTCCAGTTGTAGCCCACAGCTCTGAAGCTTCAGCTTTTGTCACCTTTATTTTTAATACCACAACTTCTCCCCAACAACACACACACCCAAACCCCTACATTGTGCCTTGAAGATGTTACCTTGCTTTGGTGAATCCCATTTTTCAAATATTCAGGCCCTACCTACTGCAGTCCCCATAGTCCTCACAAAGATTGACACAAAGATTGTTTGACCAATATTCAGATATAACCCAAGGCCAGGACTCCTTGTCAATAACCACCTGCCAGCTTGGATTTCTAGAAATATTTTCTCAACACTCTGGCATGTCCAAGCCTTGCCTCAGTGTCTCTGAAGATATATCTGCCTTATCATAAACTCTCCAGGGTTGATAGGTTTACCTGAACTCTAACTTGAGATTAGATATATAACTTTCTTGCCTAGTCATTTGTTTTAACATTTCCTTCCTTATACCTCCAGAAAAATACAAACAAAAAAACCCTAGCCATTAATTCTAAGAAATCAAAGCAAATTCAGTATTAAATGTTTATTATAGTCAGCATACTAGTACTCCTAGTTACTTTTAGTATAGTTTAATTTTTTTATATTTTTAATTTTGAGGAAACTGGAATCCATTAAAACAGTGGATGAACATCACCAGTATATTTATATCCCTTATATAGGCCTTGCGGCATAGATTTTTTTTTAAATTTGCTTGCTTATTTTTTATTTTTATTTCTTTCCTTTTTTTTTTTTTTTTGTTGTTGTTGTTTTTGTTGTCATTGTTGAGACAGAATTCCACTCTATGCCCTGAGCAGAGTACAATGGCATCATAGCTCACTGCAACCTTAGACTTGAGCTGTGGGCATCCCACTGCCTCAGACTTTGGAAGCCTCTGGGATTACAGGCGCTTGCAGTGGCATCCAGCTGGGTTTTTCATTTTTTAGGAGTTGGGGTCTCACTGTTGTTCAGACAAGTCTTGAACTCCTGAGCTTAAGCAATTCTCCCTCCTCAGCTTCCCACAGGGCTGGGATTACAGGTGTGAGCCACCATGCCCGGCTGCAGCATAGATTATTTTAACAGATCTAAACTATCAAGAGTTGTTACAGTTAGGAAATCTGTTTTTTTTTTTTTTTATGACATATTGTATGTCACACTTCTGATATATTCCAGGCCATCTTGAACAGGACTGAAATGACCATTTGTTACAAAATTCATCTAGGGAAAATTGTCTACCTTATCTAACCTATTACGATGTAGTTTTCTAAATGAATTGCAGTAAAAATTGAGTATGCCCTATATTGTAATATGTAATTAACATATAGGTATAGCATTTACTGCCCCTAATATCAAAGTAATATCATTTTCAACAATAATAACTATCAACTGTTGAGTACTTACTAAGTGCCAGCTATTCTATTAAATGCTTTGTATACATTACCTCACTAAATCTGGGTAAACATAATGACAAATGAATTATTAATTTCATTTTATAGATAAGAAGCTGGAAGAATAAGGACACTATATAAATCAGGATTTAAAGTCAGGCTTTCCTAACACCTGATTTCATACCCTATTATGATGTACTAGTTCTAATTTGGTTTCTGTACCTGAATAGTCAAACTGTGTTGCCGAATGATTTCTAGAGTTTTATTAAAAGATAGCTCATGTGACTGATTTGAGATACACTCTGGATTTTATTTTGGATCATATTTTATTTGGCTTTAATACCCACACAGGTAATTCAACAATTCCTTATGAATAAAAAGTTAAATACAAAATAGACAATACTTTCAGAAAAATAGCTTATGCTAATCATTAACATTAAGATCTAAGTGACTAGGATTACACTGTAATCGAAATCATGAAATCTTAACAGTATTGAGTCTTATTATCTAAGGCTCAGCATTGTTTTTCTATTTATTTAGTCTTCTTTCATTTCTTTCAAAAATATATTTGCAGTTTCCAGAGTGTGCTGTATACATTTTAAATTTGTTTGAGTATTTCAAGGTTTTGATGCTATTATAAATAATATTATTTAGAATTTTTAATTCTAAAGTCTAAGTGTAGCAGAAATTGGTAGTATACAGAACGACATTTCTTGGTATATTGACCTTGTATTCTTAGGCCTTACTAAAGTCACAACTTAGTGCTACTAGTGTTCCTACACATTTTGTTAGTATTTTTTACATATGTAATCATGTCTTCAAAACTTATAATTTTCACTTCTTACTCTGAATGTCTGTAATTTCTTTTTCTTGATATATTGCACTAAGAAAACTAGGACAACACTAAAAGTAATGATATTATGTAGCTTTGCTTTGTTTCCTATTTCAGAGATAAATTAATTCATGATGCTTTAAACTATGAAATCTTTATGATTTTTGAGAGCATTATGATTAACTATAATGTTGCTATAGGTTTTTATAAAAAAAAAACCTTTTATCAAAATGAGGAAGTTTCCTTATAATTATAGCTTTCTCAGAAATTTTTTATAAATGAACATTAAATTTTGTCAAATATTTTTTCTGTACAGTTTTTTTTTTTTTTTTTTTGATACAGAGTTTCACTCTGTTTCCCAGGTGTCATTTCTCACAGCAAACTCAGTCTCCTGGGCTCAAGCAATCCTATTCACTCAGCCTCCCCAGTAGCTGGGACTACAGACACATTGCCTGGCTAGTTTTTCTATTTTTAGTAAGAGATAGGGTCTCCCTCTTGCTCAGGCTGGTCTCCCAACTCCTGAGCTCAGGCAATCCACCTGCCTCAGCCTCCCAGACTGTCAGGATTACAAGTGTGAACCACCTTTTCCTGTTGAAGCCACCTCTGTATCAGTTGAAGTGATTATATGGGTTGGCTCCTTCATTATGTTAATTTGACATCAAATACTGACTTTTCATATTTAAACATCCTTGCATTCTGGGATAATCCCTGCTGGGTGATGATATATTATCCTTTTCAGTCTGCTAATCTTTTAGAAGGATTGTATTCTCTAAATTCTTTGGAAAATTGTTATGCATTTTTCTTTCCTTATAGTATTTTTGTTTAGTTTTGACATCAAGTAATTCTTATCAAATGAGTTAGGAAGTGTTCCACAATTTCTGAATTTTTTTCCCCACACACCCATCTCTCAGATATAATTCCTTCCACTTGGGTATTCCCAAACTTCAACATATAGTTTATTCATATTTTAAAATGGATCAAAATACAAAATTAGTTTGCCTGGTAGAAATAATGTTTTAGACATACAAGCTATGAAAAGCAATGGGGGGCAAAGAAATTCAAAATATCCTTAGAAAGAAAATACCGCATTCAGAAAAGAAAACTTTGATGTTTTCAAATATGTTTGTGTGTGATGAAATATATCATCATGTAATGATTAGGTTTCAAAATAAAGGTGAAATGTGTTCAAAATATTGTTAATCTAAGCCAGGAGCAGTGGCTCACGCCTGTAATCCTAGCACTATGGGAGGCTGAGGCAGGTAGATTGCCTAAGCTCACAAGTTCCAGACCAGCCAGAGCCCCAACAAGAGCCCATCTCTAAAAATAGCTGGGCATTGTGGTGGATATCTGTGTCCCAGCTACTTGGGAGTCTGAGGCAAGAGAATCACTTAAGCCCAAGAGTTTGAGGTTGTTGTGAGTTATGATATCATGGCAAACCACCACACTCTACCAGGGGTGCCAAAGTGAGACCCTGTCTCAAAAAAAAAAAAAAAATTGTTAATTTATAATTATTTAGAAAAGAAAAGCTCTCTAATCACTTTTAAAGGAGAATTTTTAAGGTTTTAAGAGTTACCTCCCAAATTCCTAATATTCGCAATTGATTTTATAATTTCTACAGAAAATTTTGAATGCAACTAAATTTGTTAAATGTGTCTAGGGGGAAAAATCACCAATTTAATGTGTTAAATTTAGATTCTTGAATAAAAAAATTATGTTTAAGTTTCTTTAGTTTGAATAATTTTCCCTTAGGAATATCACTTCTTAATATTTCCAAGTTTCTCTTACAATATTATCTTACCTACAAATAATGCAAATTTTCTATGCAGGGTGTAACTATAAACTGCTCTCAGTAATACTTAGTACAGTTCTCTTGTACTATGTGGTCCTAACCATTTTGACATGTAGTGAATCCAATATCAGGGAGCACTGCTGTGGCAATGCTACCTCCAAGTGCCCCTACTCTAAGACAGGGGACAACATGGAATGTTAGACTGGATGGTAAGTTATTCATGAGACTATTAACTTTGTCTCATCCATTTTGTCAAGATTTTGTGTTTTAAATGTCAATTTCCATTCATTTGGTTTTGTTAGACCAAGAATAAATTACCTTTTTCAAAGAAAAGAAAAGTTAAGACTATCAGGAAAAGTAAACTCAGAAGTCTCTTGGGGGGGGGGGGGGGAATTAAGTAATGGTGAGAATCACCTGAAGTTAATTAACCAGTTGGGAGGTTAGTGAGACTCTTTCTTCATCCTGTTTGTCTAACACTTCCTCTCATTTTACACTTGGCTACTTATCCTGATTCCACAGCATGTGCCAAATCTAACAAAACTTTCCAGTAAAGCATTTGCTTAGACCAGTTCAAATCACTTCTTTTCAAAAGAAAGTCAACTCAATATTTTATATTTGAATAATGAAATGTTAGTCATTTTTATATATCATCGGCCTATTATTATTTTTACCAAAAACAACTACAGCAAACTAAAAGGAAATTAGACTAGAAGTGTGTCTTCAATGTCATAAGGAATTTAGTGAAAGCATTTATAGCTACTGTCTAAACAGACAATTTTGAAGGATCTATATGTGTCTTTCATGCTATGCTGACCCATTACCAAAAATAATCACAAGTTGACTAAAACACTTTCAATACCTCATCAAACAGTTTGTAGTGTTAGAGGAAAGAGACCGATAAATGGTTTCTGATGCAACGTTGCAAGTGAACATAAATAAATATGGGATAATGATCCAGGATTCCTCTACTCTCAGAAATTGACAGGGACCGCGCCCATTCTCTAGGCTCAGGTGAGCTCAGAAATCAGACCCCCATTTCCAGGCACAAACAGGCACAAAGATTTTGTGTTTTAAATGTTAATTTCCATCAACAGTGCTGCCTTTTCCAGGCCACACTCTCTGGGCTCTAGCCAAGGTCATGAACAAAGCAGCCTGAGTCATTTGGGGGTAGTTCTGCCTTGAGTAGCAAACACACACCCTACTCCCTTCTAAGAGACAAATACTAAATACTGTAAGGACCTGATAACCTTGCCCTAGTAGAGGAGGGACTACAATCATTCATTTGTTAATGTACTCATTAACTTTGAAAAGATATTTTTCTACTTCCCAAGTCCTGGCCAAAAAGTAATATATACCTAGACAAAGGCCCCAGGAGAGAGATTTCCAACTTGGGTCTTAACCCTTTGCCAGAGGCGCTGGTGCTTTTTTATTGCTTCTGTATTCCTTCCTGCCTAATAAAATCCTATCTTACCACTGATCTGTGGTCTGTGGGTTCATTCTTTGACTCCCCGAGACCAAGAACCTACTAAGGAAGAAATTCCAGTATCAATAACATCTCAGACTGAAAAGAAAGTGCAATTTTAAGAGACAGTACAATTTGATAAGGGGTTCCTCCACTCAAGTCTCAAGTGGGAACCCCTCCCCCCCATTTTCTAGGCCTGAGTGAGCTCAGAAATCAGTCTTATCACAGACCCTATTTCTAGGCACAAACAGGCTGCCTTTTCTGGGATGTTATTCCCTGAGTAGGGAGGATACACCCTAATTCCTTTTCTGAGGCAAAAAGTGCAAGGATCACATTCCTGAGCTAATTTTAGGATTATTTTCTGCAGAATACTTCCTTGTACACAGGATAGGATTTAATACTCCTAGAGTGAAGGACGAGTGGGGGTGGGGTGGGGGACATTCTCACTTGATGAGAGAGGATACCCGAGAAGGATGAGGTCTAGAAGAACAGGTCTTCTCAAGGAGACCACAAGGATACGCCTGCAGAGTCCTCTCCATGAGCTGCAGGGTGACTCAGCTCTTGGGAATTTGTAAATTTCCAAGTTCTGTGAAATCCTGTAGTTCTGTAGGGGCTGGAATAGCATTTTCCACTTGATTCAAACTGGGCACTGAGAAAGGTACCTGTGGGTGGAACTTTTTGACTGTCAATAAAAGGGAAAGACCAAGATAGTCAGGAAGCACAGCCATTTGGAATTCTATGCTGTAAGCTCCCGGCTGGTGAATAAAGCCCTTCCTCTTATAAACGTGGTGTTTGGGTGCTCTTCCTCTCCGTTGGTCCTGTCTTCCTGCAACATTGGGATCCTCCATCCACTGAGGAGGCTCTGTTTTCCCTCTTTTGCTTATCAGTCTTTCTGTCAATCTTCCCATTAATAAACTCTATCCTGTCACTTATCCATGCCATCTGTACTTTCATTCTTTGAACCCTGAAACTGGGCATAGAGAGAAATTCTGGCAACAATGCTATTTCATTTATTAGGAAACACATTGGCTGTCGTAGTTCCTCAGGTAATTAATGTTGTCAACTTTATAAAAGGTTACAAAATGTCTTGAAACAAATCAAAGGGTGAAGAGGGTCAAAATATTTTATTTCATAAGTTTTCACTATTATGTCAGTGAGGCCATTTTTTAATCTCAATATTTCTGGTATAAGAAAGGAATGATCAACTCTGGAAAGAATGAATGGTTGTTAGAAACGTTAAGGATAAAGGATATATAATCTGCAGAATTTTTTTTTTGATGGATTAAGTAGGAATTGATTAAATGTAATTAAAAGTGAGAGGGGGGAAAAAAGAGTCAAAGATAACTCAAAGGTTTCTAAGATGATAGTACCGTATATACTCGCGTATAAGCCAAGTTTTTTCCGGCACAAAATTTGTGCTGAGTTCAGGTTTTTCAGCACAAATTTTGTGGGGGGGGGGGGACTTGGCTTATACTCGAGTATATACGGTATTTATCACTGAAAGTGGAAACCTAGGAAAAGAAGTAAGCATTTAGAAATATGGAAGTTAAACTCATGATAGATATCTGAAATAAAGAACTACTTGAACATCATAAAACCATGAGAAATAAAAGAATTAGAAAATTTAGATAAGTCTATCTAGGAGACAACTTGGCATTAGGAAGAAGGCAGAGGATAGAGTACTACTGTTGGGCAGCATGAAGGGGTTATTTGAAAGATCAGGAGGCAAAGTAGACTCTCAAGACACAGTTAAAATAGGAGCAACTCAGAGCCTCAGCTCTCGGAGGGAAGGCTCTTTGTATTGTTTGCCGTTATACATATCCACAGTGCCTGTTAAATTATCAGAACTCAGTAGATAATCATCTGTTAAATAAATGAACAAACAAACTAAGAGAGTCATGATATGAAAAACCAAATGCAAAGAGGGTTTTGAAAAGGAGGAAGTCATTTATAGTGGTGTTAAGATGTGACTATTGGATCTGGCAATTACAAAGTCATTAAAAACCTTCTCAAGAACAGCTTTTGTGCAGTTTTGCTGTCCTAATCCAGACTAGAACGGATGGAGGAGCAAATGAATAATGAAGCAGTGGAGATGTTGAAAATGGAAGGTTTCTTCTCCAATATATGGTCAGAGAAGGAGAGGGATTATTGATAGATAAAATCAGAGGAGGAAACATTATTGAGAACATTTTTTGTAAGTTAGGAAACATGTAGGCAGGTTTATGTGTTGGGAAAGAAGCCAAAGAGAGGAAGAAATCGAAGACAATGAAAGGGGAGCAACTGGTAAGAGTGTGGTTGCTGGGAACACGGAGGACATGAGTTCCAAAGCAGAGAAGGGGGAATCCATTTAAGATCAAAGAGGGATCTGTTCATGTAAAGAGTGATTAAATGTGGATGGTGAGGGTAAAAGAAGAGTCAAGGACAACTCCAGGTGCTTATGTCACTGGTGAGCTATACCTCGTCCCTCTATCAGGAGGTGGGAATAAGAGGAAAAAAGGCCTGTTAACTAGTGTAAAAATATGACTTTTGAGGACACTTGGCTTCAAATTTCTTAGTCAAGTACACTAAGGGCAGCTTTGTAGACAGGTTAAGACAAAAGGAAGTTTGAAGAGTAGTAAATATTTGGAGTAAACTATGGCACTGAAATAGGGAGCTTAACAGGGATACACAAAAAGAATTGCTGCTATCCCACTGAAGAGGAGACGATACATTTTAGCTGTCTGTACTACTCAGATCCCTGGTTGGGTTTTCTTCAGTGGCATTCAGCAGTCCTAGTATAAAAATCAAAAGGTGAATAGCAAGATGGAAGGTGGCAGAGAAGTATGACAGAATGGACAGAAACCAGGGAGGTGAAAGTGCTGGTATCCATGTACTTGTACTTGAAAGCCAGCCTGGGAGGAGGATGGTAATAATTTAAATCTAGAAGGAGGGGGTGGAGGTCACTGCAGAGCGGTGAAGATCAAGGGACATCAGAGGGACTAAAGAGTACTGGAGGCTCCTGGAAAAGAGATTAGAGCCCTGAATCCTAAAAGGCAGATTTGGCTGGGTGTGGTTACCAGCTGAGCTGGGAACTTCAGGTACAGACATTAGGTCAGTTCAGGTGCTTACCTGAGATAGCAAGAAGATACCCAGAGCAGTCAAGGAACACACTGAAAATGCCAATATCTGTCTTGTACCTTGGAATAAACAAACGAGGCTGTGTAAAGCTGTAGGTGACCAGATCTAGGGAATTTAGGGCTGAAGCGATGCCACATCCCAGGCACACCTTTGTAACCCATTCCGAACTATTCTCTGCCTGTGCTCCAGAACAAAGGATTTAGGAAAATTCTGCCTCAGGAAACACTGAAGGCCGAGATAAGGGAAATTAACTGCATAACTAAAGACACAGCTCAGAAAGTCAGAGATTCAAAACAAAGATAGTAAGACCTAAATCCATGTAAACAATGGACTGGACTGGGAAAAAAGAACAAAGACATGAATAAAGAAAATCTGTGACTGTAGTTACAACCTGGACTTGAGTATCATTTGACATGGCCTCCTGGTATATAGGTAAGTTGATACAGAAGCAAATATGAAGGTAAAATTTAGAGTACATAATTGCAGGAGTAGGTATTTCAAGTTGGTATGATAACAAGTTTTCTTTCACCAATTTTGATTTTAATTATTCATGTAATATACAACCAAGGATGTCACAGAAAATTGATCATATTTTTTTAAATAGGCAATTTAAAAGATGTAGAGTTTTTAAGGATTGAAGTAATTGTGCTCTGAAAAAAATAATGAACCCATTTTTAAAACACAAAAATTTACCTCTCAAAATGTATAGTAATATTTTCCCATTTCACAACTGCACAAATTAATAAGAAGTTCTCCTAAGTCTGGGATGCTTATAAAGTAAGATTTTTACGTCTCAATAGGAGATATGGGATGCTTTATTCTGCCTGAACATCTTTGAAGGAATGATCAAAGAAGCAGAATGGCACATCTGCATTATCAAATGACCTTGATCTGTGATCTTTATAGAAAACAAACAGCTTTCAATGAGAAAAAGCTGTCAATTCTGGCTACATTACAATAACAAGAGCTCATCACATGCTCTATCCTGTGGTTCTGAATTATAGCACTCTTTTATGTAGTTACACTGTAAATCACCAACTGCTATTTATGGCATATCTGCAGTTCTAGCCAAAATATCAAGTAAATCAAATTGGAGATGAAATATTTTTGGCTTAAACTAATCCAATATGTTCTTGCTCCTGACAGCTGTAAAACTGAAGAGTTATTTTACATCTTAGCGTCTGAAGTCTAAAAAAAAATCACAATTTTGGATGACCTGATGCATTCCCACAAAAATCCTGGAAATTTCGTGATGTCTGGGAAATGAACTGAGAGGGGCATGAACAAATCCTTGTTACTGAATGAAACTTACTGGAGAATCATAGTGAGAGGCCATTAACTACGAAGCCAGAAGTGAGAGATCATGAACAATGAAACTGTAGGAGATATCCAAATGGGAATTAAGGTGTGGTTATTAACAGAATGATGAAACATAGCAATACATTCCGTTTTATTCTAGAAAGTCAGCTAAAGAATAAAGAGTCAGAGTCCCTGGTTGAGCCTGGCAATTACTCTAGGAAAACATTTATGTTGAGAGTAATCGCCCTTCTTCAAGGCTGTTGTAACAATTAGTGAAGGAAATAAAAGAGAACTAAAGGGATGAGCTCAAGCAAGCATATAAACAATAATGGAACTGTTCACCACTACGGGAGGAAAACTGTCATAATTGCTTGAGGTTTGTAAGTGAAAATAGCTATATTCAGTATAATTATTTTTAAAATTACTTTATGAAGAGAGAGGATGTTTTATGTATATAAAATGAATAATTTAAATTTTGGAAAAAAAGTATAATCTAGTCTTTGCTTCACTATGAGTTTCTGAGGAATTTGATCCTGGCTGGGGCCCTTCTCCTGCTATGTATGTATCAGCTGTCTCATGTTCAAAGTGTTCCCAGGGATATGACTCTTGGAGATTCCGAAATCTTTTAAGTGCATTTCTCTTAGCAATTATGACTATACCTTTAAAATAGCAAAGAAATATTTTTGGATTCTTGTTGATGTGTTTTTCCAGTATAAGTGAATTTTCATTCACAGGTATCTAGGAACACATTTCTCCCCTGTGACACTCCTTTGTGACATGGCACCAAGTGATGCTTTGGGAGGGCTTGGGCCTCCATCTTTTTTCAGCTTCCCTCATCCTGACCCAATCACCATCAAGATTCATGACCAATATGTAAAAGTAGTATGCTTGCTATACACAACCAGCTTTGGGAAACTTCCCCTACAGTGGAATTCTCATGCTAACCCTCCCTACATGGGATGTCATCACTGAGAGGTAGCTTGGTGTGCTACCAGTCAAATGCATGGACCTGGGCATCCTACAGACTGACTGATATCAGAGACAAGCAGAGGGACAGACACCAACTCTATGTGTTTGGACCGGCGAACTTTCAACCTCCCTAAGTTTCATATTGTTCACCATTCTTGGGAAGACTAAGTAAAATAATTCATCATGAAGTGCTTGAGTTGGAGCTGGCAAGTTGTAAGAGGCCAGTCATTTCTCATAGATTTATAGGAAAAAAATATATCTTGTAGGTTTTTTGTTTCCTAATAAGAAAATCCTATAGGTCCTCTGTATTCTATTGTTTTGTAGATTTCATTTGTGAGGAACCATAGGACCATAAGTCATACTATTTCAAGAGGGGTTAATTACATGCCAGGAAATGAGATTTTCTGGTAAATCGATAATTCTGGTTAAAAGATGAGTTGCTATTTGTGGGTGACTAACTGGCAAAAGAACAGAATATGACAAAAAACATAATTCTAAAATAAATTGAATGTGATTTTATTATTTAGAGTACATTTTAGTCTCTTACATTATCTCAGAGCTATTGGTGTAACCATCAATTTTCATTTTATTAGCAAAGAATGGAATTCCTTGCTATTCAGAGAATTCCAGATACAATTTAATTCAGGAAGTGTTGATTGAAGTGTGACCACATGGAAAAGCCTTGCACTTACTGGTGAGAATTGTATATAGGGAGAGAGGATGAAGATCAGCAAGAAAGTGTTTCAAATATAATACCTCGCAACATAATGAGAGAGAAAGTTGTAAGCAAAGACCAGAGAAGAAAGAATTGAAGTGCTATAATAAAAGTAAAAATCAAGAGATTTGAGAGCACAGCTATGTGGTGGATAGATTAATGGATAGATTGAGTAGACTGATGAAGATTCAGTGAGAGGACTTAATTGAACTGACACTTAAAAGATGAACAGGATTTCGGTAAGTGTGAAAGAGGAGGAATTTCCAAGATAAATGATAGGGTAAAATTATTTTGCCATATTTGGAAAACACAGGTAAGGATGAGAGTCAAGTTAGCAAAATGGGGAGGGGGCTAGCAATGAAAAGGCTGAAGGGTTTTAAGTAATGGGGTGACCGAATAACATTAATAGTAATCCAGTGGGAGAAGTGGCAGGAATTGTATTAATACTAACAGAAGTAGTTAAGTAGCTAACACTTACTTAGTATTTTTATCTCATTCAGTTCTTCAAAACCATTCTTTAAGATATATAACTTAAGCTCACGAGTTCGAGACCAGCCTGAGCAAGAGCAAGAACCCATGTCTACTAAAAAAAAAAAAAAAAAAAAAAAAAAAAAATGAAGAAGAAGAAAAGAAAAGAAAAGAAAGAAAAAACCTGCTTGCTGGGCATCTTGGCAGGTATCTGTAGTCCCAGCTACTGGGAAGGCTAAGGTAAGAGGGTTGATCAAGCCCAAGAGTTTGAGGTTGCTGTGAGCTATGATGTCATAGCACTCTACCAAGAGTGAGACTCTGTCTAATAATAATAAAAAAAAGATATATACCATCTTTGTCTTTTTTTAAAAAATGAGAAACGATGTGCAGGGAAGTTAAGAAACTTGCTAGAGCTCACACAGGTAATAAGAGAAAAAAGTGCAGATTCTAATATGTCTGATTCCAAAACCCACGTGACTGGTAGTGAGCTAGAAGTCACTGTCATGTTAGCTAATATAGAATGAAGACTTTCTCTTTCATATTAAAACTGAAAAATATTATAGGCTGTTTTCTCCACATTGTAGTTGGATCCAATTTGGTTTCTATTTTATTTTATTTTTATTTCAGATTGATATGAAAGTATAAATGATTAGGGTCCATTGCATTTGTTAGGTAAAGTTCAAGTTATGGTTCTTTTTTGGGGGCAAATAGATGCAACATACTATAATCAAGGTGAAAATGTACGTCAATTTTTGTTTCTGTGGCAAATGTTATTAAGAGTTTAAAAGGCATACTTAAAACACAACATATACCACTATTTCTGGTGAGGAAATTCAGGCTATCTTCTATGCCCTTTGTACATTAACAAGGATCATGACTGATCCTGCCTTTCCTATAATTACCAGCTAGGATGGTTTGAGGATATTGATGCTAGGAATAGCAGTGGTGTGGAACAGAGAAATATGTGGGGGAAGCACGTTTCTGAAAATGAAAGCTCTTCATTCTTAACTATCATGCTTCTATCAGGCCATAAAGATCTTGAGTTGGGTATAAACTGGGCATGAAAAAACTCTAGCTGGGAAGCAGGAAACCATAGAAAAACTTGTCCAAGCTCTCTTCAGGTCTGTGCCCAAATACCAAGTCCTGCTCTGGAAGATTTCTTGTACCTAGAATATTGAAGTGCATTTCCTAACACACTGACATACCAAGTAGGAGACAAAAAAATTCTTCCTATGTAAGTAATAAAGAATGAGAAAATGATCACAGTGCTATAGCCTAAAACTCTGGTCATTGGACCATAGATAGGGATGCCTAATTGTATTATGATTGGAATTTTGAAGCCTTCTCCAATGGAGACAGAAGTTATGCATGTGTGTAAAAATTCTCCTCCAAGCAAAGAAGATGGCTAGAAGTCACTGTTACACCAGCTAATGGAATAAACTACCACCAGCCTGACGCAAAATCCTGACCCAAGCTATCCTGATCCTACAGAAGAGCTGCAGCTCCCACAGGCAATCATGCTCACAAGCAACCCAAATCCCTTCTGTGTGTGTCTGGTTTTTAATTTTTTGAGATCATTACAATTTTCTTTGAACAAAGGGAATAAAAGATAGTTAACTAGTAGTGACATTCATTGGAACTGATTTTTTAAAATTCTCTAAATAAATCTTTACTGGTTAGCAATGGTAGTAGTTCTAAAAGTCAACTGATATAGAAAAAGGCAAAGTCCATATGTCTGGCAATATGTCTTAATAAAATGCTTTTTGTAGAAAAAAAAAAAAAAACACACCCACAGTTTCAAGAGATATTTATGGGAACCTTTATTTTATATCTCTTGGTTATGGCCATGGAAACAAATGAATTAGAAAATAGAGATAATTATGTACATATGCCATATAATTTTCAGCTATAATCTCAAATCATTCCTATACTTAAGAATAGACATTTTGGAAGAGTAAACACAAGAAATTTAGGAGGAAGTAATGCTGAGAAAGTATTTAGCAGAAACATTTGCAAATGCTTCATAGAAAGGGCTTATAAATAATGTATATAAATAATGTATTTAAATTATAGTAGTAATTTAAATGTTTATGTTAAATTTGGATATGTGACTCTAATACCATTTCTAGTTATTTTCTGTTCCTTTCACATAATTCTTATCAACTCCAGAAAATACTGGAGAACACTTGGGGCATTTGAAACAAGTTGCGTCTGTGTGTTAAGACACCATTTCACACTGGAAGCAGGGAAAATATTTTGATATCTTTAATTATAAAGCAGATTTCAAATGATCACCATTTATTTAGTTGGCAATTTAGGCCGTGTGATTTTCCCTGAAATAAGATTATGCTTCCAGTTAAGGACAACTATTAGCTACATCCTGCCTACATTTTTCAATGTGCTCAAAATAAAAAAAACTAATGAAGAAAAACTAATGTCCGAATCAACAACTAAACTTCCAATCATGACATCTTTTATAAAGCATTCTTGTAAATAAATTTTACCAGGCTGCATTCAGGCACATTCTAGAACCCAAGTGTCTGTTTTATTATATTGTAGGAAGCGACAGTTGGGTAAACCGCTATAACTTTCTTTAGAGTAGTGTTATAGTTGTGAGTGGACCCTTCAAAGTTCCTAAGGATAAGAAAATGTCTTCAGCTATTTTTTTTTTTTTTTTTGGGGGGGGGGTAGAGTCTGAAAAGAGATATTGTAAAAATCAGATTCAGTAATGAAAAAAAGACATTTTGATATACTGTAATAGTTTTGCAAATATGTTTTCACAAAGATGGTCCTTAGCCCTCAGGTTTTAAAAAGTAACTGTTTCAGTTCACAATACGCCTTCTCCCATTAAGAATCACCTATTCCTTCTCTTCACCAGCAGTCATACCATTAAGGGTATCATACACTTGTGTGTGGCTTACCAAAAATGGGCTGTGGAATGTTAAAGCCTGCATGACCTTGACTAAAGTAAAAGCACTTCCAAGTACAATTCATTTAGCTATACTATTATAGTGGATGACAGGGCTGAGGCTGAGGGAGTATAAGAATAGTAAGGCTCCAAGTCCCTTGGGGTAGAGAGATAAAATGAGGCAGTACCTGTCTAAACAACACATTTGTTATAATCAGTCATGTTGTTTTCAAAGTCTTTGCTCTAGAAGCCACACTGATCGTGCCAGAGTTCACATTATCACTGCTGCCACCAGGGCATTTCAGACACAGATCCGGCCTGCCCATCCTGACTGCACACAGAGGGGAGCCAGAAATGACAACAGATGTGAGAAGCTGAATCCAGGTTTGCATTTTTCATTAATATGTTCTCAGTTACTAAAGAAATTATTGTTCTAAATATTTTGACTTTCTACTTTGAGAAGTTAATATTTTGATAAATTTTGGCTTTTGTTACTAGCTGTACAAAATGGAACATGCGGAAAATCACACTGCCTAAATTGCCAACCAAATAAATGGTGATCATTTCAAATGATCTTAGTCTCACATCCATTGCAAGTATATGGCAGGGCTTATTCATAATTAGGTTTAAAACCCACTTGATTTTAATTTCCATGGTATTTTCTTTCTACCTCCAAAATTTTAAAGGAATATTCTTATTTTATAATATAATCCAAATTTTACAAATTAATTTTTAGATTTAAGAGTTAGAGTCAACCATTCAGCAAATATGAGAGGAAAGAACATGTGCTAGCCACATCTGCTATGTTTAAGCACTGTGTCTAGCAAGAAATACAATACCCTTGAAACAATCACTGGCTAGTGGAGAGGGTACATGTGCCAACACAAACCTTGGGGTCCTATGACATTGGGGGGGGGGGTCCTTTGGTCCTATGAAACCAAAGATTAAAAGCTGGTTTATTCTGACTGGGACAATCCCAAAAGGCTTCAAAAACTGTTACATTTAAACTGAACCTTAACAAATGAATATGTAGTGAAACATATTCATTTTTGACTGATGAAGGGGTACAAGGTGAAAACCAGGGAGAGTGCCCCAACACTCCGAAGGAACAGGCCTAGCTAAAACAGTGACAATAATCAGCCACTGTCCAGTCATTTGCGTGGTAACAGTCATGGTTCCCTTGTTTGCTTCTGTATAATTTCTACTCTAGAATATACTGCTGATAGTCGTAAAGATTCTTAACTATGCTCTGCAAAATAACATTGGAACCTGGGGCTCGTTTCTGGGATATCTTCCAGGTCCTGCATTCCAGTGGACTGATTGACCCACTGAGACCACAAAACTGACTCTTCTGGTCTTGGGGCCCTCCAAGGGTCTGTTTTGCAGTAACTCACCCACCTGAAGAGTAGCCCGTGCTAAAGGACAAATGGTTCCACCCTGAGACCAGCCAGTTAGCAAACCCTGATTGCCCAATCTTTTGCACATCAAACTGTCTTTAAATACCACCCCCCTTCCAATTCTTAAAAGGCAGATTTGAGAAATTTCTCCTATCTCTCTGCTAAGCACTATGAGGAATCCCACTTTCTCTGCTGTGAACCCTGCTGTCTCTGGGTAATGGCTTCCTCCTGGGCAGTGGGCAGGTGACCTGGCTTGTGGCAACAGTAGCAGTGGTAGTAAGTACATGTGCTGCCGCTGCTGTTACTACTCACATGGCACTTGCTACGTACCAGGTGCTGTTCTAAGAGTCTCACGTTTATTAACTCGTTTAATTCTCACAGATCTGTGAGGCAAGTATATTACCTCCATTCTACAGATAAGAAAACTAAAGTTCATAGATAATAAATAACTGGCCCAAAGATATACAATTAATAAATTGCAGAGCTGGGATTTGATCCAAGCAGTCTAGCTCCACACCCTACGCATTAACGACTATATTAAACTCCTTCACCAAGAAGAAACATTAATAGGCCAATCCAAATGGAGGAACTAGTAACATATCAAGAGTTATGAGATAAATAATTATGCTGTCTTCAATCACTGGGCTCCCTGAACAACTCCTTCACCATCTGAGTAGGTATGTGCAATATATAGCACTCCCTTATTCTTCCCAACATATGGCTCCAAGTCAGCTGTTCTGCTAGGAGATAAGGAAAGGGAAGAAAACAGATGAAGAAAAGAAGTGCACAAAAACAGAGAAATCCATTCTATCTAGAAGTTAATATTATATATAATGGAATATTAAAATGGAAGTTTTGGCTGAAATACCAAGACAATAATTAACACATTCTAAAGGAGGTGTTAGTCCATATGTTGAATTTCCAAAGGAGGATTCTGAGAACCAATTACACAATTCTTAAATGCCATATCCATATCAAAGTCCCAGAATCAGAAATTAAGGAGGAGAACTTATTTGGAAAAAAGTTATATATAAGCTGTGAATTAGATTCTGAAAGATGGGAGATGCCTCTCCTTATCTCAGACCTGGGGAAAGAGACTCAAAAGAACCTCTTAGAAACCCTCCTATGTGTCCCCTGCACTTTGATGTACATGTAGACCAGTGTTGGACTCACATGTGAGAACCCTGAAGTCCAAGTGAATGCACCATGAGTGGAACAAAAGGAAAGGTGCCATGTTGGGAATCACCAGTCTCCAGAGTACAGGAGATTCACAATGTGTGAGCACTTTCTATGAACCAAATGTGCTTCTTGAGAGGGAATCAGAAAGGGTCATCTATGATCATGTCCAAGAAGACCATCTAGAAAGGGTCAACATCTCAACAAAAACCACTGGAAGGGATGCTGGCTTTCTGAGCCAGAAGGGAAGGAAGTTTTTCTCTTCATTCAAATAACTGAAGAGGGGAGAGTATACAAAGAACCAAAGAAAGCATTCACAAGGAAGTGGGCCTTGACATCCTCCAAGTCCAGAGAGCAGCAATGCTAGACTAACAATGTGGAACTTACAAAGGAAGAACTTTCCTACCCTCGTTTCCTCCTCTCTGTCACTCGGGTCTAAATCCAGAGGAGTAGAAACTGATACGAGCAAATAGGGGCTAGACGGGTAGAAAGTAAGGTAAGGAAACAGAAAGAAACCAACAATCCCTTTCCCCATTGCAAGTTCCCTGCCTCCAGGAGTCTTGAGTTTGAGAGATCAAAGGGAGAAATTTAACATTAAACAAAGTTTAGAATATTAAATATTACGTGAGACCGATATTGAAATTATTAAGTTAAATCTGTATTCATAGCTAAAAAGTACTATAGAGCATGTTATTATCTAAGAGTGTACAGGAAAATCACGGCACTTGCCTGAATGTCTATCAAGGGGCAAGGAAAAAATGTGCTTCACAGAGTGGATTTAAAAAGAGACTTAAATTCAACATTTTTTTTAGAATTTTTGCTCAGTGGTTAGGGCACCGGCCACATGCTCCGAGACTGGTGGGTTTGAACCCGGTCCCTGGTTGCTAAACAACAGCAACTACAAAAAGAATAGCCAGGCATTGTGGTAGGCACCTATAGTCCCAGCTAATAGGGAGGCTGAGGTAAGAGAATGGCTTGAGTCCAAGATTTTGAGGTTGCTGTGATCTATGATGCCATGGCACTCTACTGAGGGTGACAAAATGCAACTCTGTTTCAATAAACAAACAAATAAATAAGTAATAATAATAAAATTACATCTAAAAACTTGTGCTTAGTCAAGGCAAGAGCTACACATAACAATCTCTGCATTGAGGATCTACACCCATATAATTCTGCTCAGTTTTGTTCGTGTCATAAAAGGCAGCACAGGAAACTTCAGAGTCTGGACTCCGGAGCCAGTTTGCCTGAGTTGGCTTCAGTTTTTTCATCTGTAAAACAGAAGCACTAACAGTATGTACTTCATAGTGTTTCTGATAACATTGAAATATCTTTTTCAAGCCTTTTCTTTCTTTTCTTTTCGTTCTTTCTTTCTTTTTTTTTTTTTTTTTTTTTTTTTTTGAGACAGAGTCTCACTTTGTCATCCTCAGTACAGTGCTGTAGCATCACAGCTCACAGCAACTTCAAATTCTTGGGCTTAAGTGATTCTCTTACCTCAGCCTCCCAAGGAGCTGAGACTAGAGGTGCCCATTGCAACGCTGGCTATTTTTAGAGATGGGAACTCTGAGCTCTTGCTCAGGCTGGTCTCGAAGCTCGGTGCTCAGGCAATCCACCTGCCTCTGTCTCCCAGAGTGCTAGGATTACAGGCACAAGCCACTGCGCCCAGCCCTTTTTCAATCTTTTGAAACATGAAACAATCTTTTTCACATATCATTTAATTTATGTTTGGTCTACAGTAAGAACTCCATAGATGATATTTGTCATGATTATAGTTATTGTTATCAATATTATTCATAATACTAAAAGGTCCTTTTTGATCCATCTTACTTGCTCACCACCGGTATGGTTTTTTGTTTTGTTTTGTTTTGTTTTTTCTTACTGAGACAGTCTTACTCTGTCACCCTGGATAAAGTGCTGTGACATCATAGCTCACAGCAACCTCAAACTATTGGGCTCAAGCCATTCTCTTGCCTCACCCTTTGGAATAGCTGGGACTATAGGAACCTGCCTCTGTGCCTGGCTAGGTTTTTCTTCTATTTTTAGTAGAGTTGGGTTGGTGAGGCTGGTCTCAAACTCCTGAGCTCAAGCAGTCCACCTGCCTTGCCCTCCCAGAGTGCTAGGATTACAGGGATGGTCCAACACGCCAACTCACTGTTTTAGTTTTATTAATTACTTTCTTACTGCTTTCAAAGCAACAAACCCAAATACTGCCACTGAGATGCTCCGCTCATCCAAAGGATTGTAATAAGTCCAGTCTCAAAAACTCTTTTTACATTGAATGCCTGTCTCTGTGGTCTGTTGTACTATGAATTCTGTGCACATTAGCTCATTTATTCTTTACCATGTTCTATGGGGTGGCTACTATTCTACTGATGAGAAATAAGGACTGATACTAAAACCTTGGCCCATTAAACACATCTAGTGTGTGGCACAAGCAAGATAAACAGTCATTGTTAATATTTTTGTCAATTTCCAATAATGAAAATTATTGTTCATTTTACGGTCAAATATTTAATATGCTCCATGTTACTAAGAGCCACTAGTAACTCCAATTAAAGCTATGCATCTTTTTATAAATAAGCAATCCTTCTTTAGTCATATCTTTTATGTGTTTGGGGAATATATTGAATATTATGAGGTAAAATAAACAGATCGACTTTTAATGTCAAGGGAAAGATTTTCATGTTAGAGAACATACAAAACCAAACATCAATTGAACACATACTGCAGCTGATGGGTGCCCTATTTAATGGGTGTGAAGAGAAAGAGGTAGCAATTTAAATAAATTTAAAACACTCATCAAGTAAACTCTTCAGAAAATCATCTTTTACTTCATATCTTAGACTCAGGTCCCTGATATAAAAAATGGGAATTTGTTGTAAGAATTAAAGGAAATAATATGTACATATGTAAAACTTCTTTTTTGTTTATAAAAGACCATAAAATATTTGCACTTACTATAGTTTTATATTATAGGAGTTCTTACTGTGTTTTAATATATAGAATACCCTCAAAATTTTAAATATATATGTTTGGCTGCCCAACTGTGTTTAGCACATTTTGAGAGGCTGAGGCAGGAAGATCATCACTAGAGCCCAGGAGTTCAAGAGTACAGTAAGCTATGATCACATCACTGTACTGCAGCTTGGGTGAGAAAGTAGGACTCTGTGTGTGGTGTGTGTGTACATGTATGCACACAAAATACTAATGCCCTGAGAGCCTGGCTAAAAGCACGAATGTCCCTGGCATTCAGAATTGACATGGACTGTGACCTCATGTATTTGCCATTGCAATAATGAACCCCACCTCTGTGGTTTGGGGGAAACTCAAGAAAGAGGAAGCTCCCAAAGATCGTATACAGTGATAGTCATAAATCTGGAAATCAAACTCATCTCACTGTTTTTGTAGCTTTTTCTCCCTAAGTACTTAGACAAAAATACAAATACAACCATGAAAAATGCCATGAAAAGTAATACCTTACAATAATTAAGTGAAGAATTTTTGATGTGCTCAAATTTTATGGTATTTATATGAGTCTGAGAGTATAAAATTTATTTTCTCCATTAACTTCAGATGAAATAGATAAAAGGGCCACAATTGACTTTATCTATTACATAGATAGATATAATAAATAATATAAATTATTTATATGAGATAAATAATTACATAGTTTATCATATGTATATCATTCCTTACATATGATAAACTATACATATGATAAACTATGTAATTATTTATCTCATATAAATAATTTATTAATAAATAAAATAATTTGTCACTCCATAGTTAATAATTTATTTGTCACTCCATAGTTATGCAGCATTTACTCAGTGCCAAGTGCTGAATGAGGTGCCGGATTAAAAATAATGTTCCCTTTGTGGAGTTTTTAGACTCGCCAGGGACACAAACAACTGAGCAGCAGTTAGGAACAGCTTGATATCCATGAGGAATGGGGATGTACTGGCGACTGACTATGCATGCAGCCTCCAAGAGAGGAATTTTTCAGAAGAATTCCCTGTGCATAATGACATCTAAACTAAGATGGAGGGTGAGGTCAGGGGGCACTCTACCAGGAGAACATGTATGATGATGATGTTCAAGGGGCTGGAGAACTTGAAGAATTCAAAACCCTGGAGGATGAGGGGTGGCCAGAGATGAGGCTGAAGAGACAACCAGGGAGCTCTGACTCCTCAGGTAAAAACACTGAATAAAAACATTTCCCTATAAGTCAAGTACATTCATTTCTTTATCTCTAATGATCATGATTAATAATAGTTAGTTGCTTTTGAAGAAGCTTCAACATTTAATCAAAAAAGGAAGCCTGCAAAGACCTAAAACAAGCCTCTCTAAATCTTTTTCTCATTACAAGTAAAGAGATCTTTAGGGCTGCCTCTCTCCACTTCTGGCAATGTGCATTATAATTTGAGAGCTGGAAGTAAATATGATGCCAAATTCGCTTGCTCTGAGAGAGAATGGACACTGACAGCAGATGACTTTTCTCCTGGGCTTACACCAGTTTGGTTTTGTAAGGGTTTTTCATACCTGCTGTGAACATGGGGGACTCATGAAAAAATTAATGCTTCCTAAGCTAAATAACTGACTTTTAGGGCAATGTCAGCAGTTTCACTTTACTAATAGTGATTTTCTAGGATCAGAATAAGCAACTAGGGATCAGGCATGGTTCACACCTATAATCCTAGCACTCTGGGAGGCCAGGCAGGAGGGTTTCTTGAACTAAGGAATTCAAGACCAGCCTGAACAAGAGTGAGAAAATGTCTCTACTAAAAACAGAGAAAAATTAGCTGGGTGTTGTGGCAGGTGCCTGTAGTCCTAGTTACTCAGGAGGCAGAGGCAGGAGGATCACTTGAACCCAGAGCTTGAGCTGTGAGTTAGGCTGATGTCATGGCATTCTAGCCTGGGCCACAGAATGAGGCTCTGTCTCCAAAAAAAAAAAAAAAAAAAAACCTACTAGATAAACTTAGCTAGTAAATGACCCAAGCATCAGGTATAAGTGACTGAATGGTAAGGATGAAGGCTCAAATATAATACAGTTCAATAGCTTTAACACCTTATTACATTAAGATTGAATTTGGAGGCTGGGTGCAGTGGCTCATGCCCATAATCCCAACACTCTGGGAGGCCAAGGCAGGTGGATTCCCTGAGTTCAGGAGTTCAAGACCAGCCTGAGCTAGAGCAAGACCCCATCAATGAGCTGAGTGTTGTTGTGGGTGCCTGTAGTCCCAGCTCTTCAAGGGGCTGAGGCAAAAGGATCACTTGAGCCCAAGAGTTTGAGGTTAATATGAGCTATGATGCCATGGCACTCTACTGATGGTGACAAAGTGAGACTCTGTCTCAAAAATAAATAAATAAAAGATTGGATTTGGCTGCAAGAAATAGAGACCTATAAAACAGTGTTTTAAATAAGATATAAGTCATAGTATGCTGTCTTTTTCTAGTATGACAGCTGTACCAGTTGTCAGGGACTACTCTCCTACTATTTTAACTTTCTACATGATGGTTGTTATTCCCAAGCTAGCTGTGTAAATGTCAGTCATCACATCTGGAATTTATGTAGTAATATGGAGGAGGAACGGAGAAAAGGCATGCCCTCTCCCTTTCAAGGCACCTCTGGGAACCTGCATACAGTTCAGTTTAAATTTTATTAGCCACAATTTGGCCACAAGGCTCTACTATCTGAAAAGAGAGCCAAGGAGTATAATTTGTCTAGATATGTGGCTAAGTACCTAGCTAAAAAAATATGTTTTTCTATATAAGGAGGAAAGAAAAGAAAGAAGGATGGGAGGGTGGGAAGGGAAGGATGGATTGCAGGAGGCCACACTCACCTCTGCTGAACTGAAGAGCAATCCAACAGGATATTTGGTGGAAGACACCTCTTAAGCAAAGTGTTGAGAGTATGACATGGCTTCTCTTGACTGCTTATAGTAAAACGCAAGAAGAGAGAAATGAACTGAAGATAAAACTTATAATCAAAAGGAAGCAGAATTTAATGTAAGGATTTAAAAAATTCTCAGCTGGGAAAGGTTGTAAAGAAGAAAAAAAAAGTGCATTTGGGAGAGAACATGGAGGGTGTGACCAAGTGACTATTTGATAAGATTAGTGTGATTAGAAGGCAGCCAGATTCTATTCATCATGACAGTGGAACAGTGACCCCAAACACATTTCAGAGGCTGTCGGGGCTGCCACCCTTATCATAGGGCCAGAATATTAGGATTGTGAGATCAGAAAAATTTCAAAAAAGGGCCTAGGGCTCTTGTGTGATCTCAAGGTTCACTGCCCAGCATTGCTAGAAGTCTGTGCTCCCCAAGTTTAGGTACAGTGCTTCTCCGCCACTCCAGCTGTGGCTCAGGTGGGCCCAGGTGCAGCTTAGACTACCCTTCTGGAATGCACAAGCAGTAAACCTTACACATGGAATAACTTCCCAAGAATTCAGAGTGTCACAGCTGTGGTGGCATAGCTACCTCCATGCAGATTTCAAAGGACCCCAGAAAAACTCTGGGCCCAGGCATATAACTGCCACAGGGACAAGGCCACAACAGAGTGCCCTTTCTAGGACAATATCCAGCAAAGCCATAGGGTCAGAGCCACCCTGAGATTTCAGAACAGTAGAGTCACCAGCATGCAACTTCAACATAGGGGATCTGCAGGAGTGCCACACTAAGGCATGAGACTTTCTGTGTGTGCTGCACCCAGCAAAGCTGAGCAGCAGGACTACTCTGAGCCTGGGGGTCCATTCCCACCCAGTGTGTCCAGTAAGTGGGACATAGAATGAAAGAAAATCATTCTCAAAGCTCTAGACTTAGGTTGTTTGCTTTGCTGGGTTTTTGACTTACTTGGACCTGTTACTCCGTTCCTCTTTCCTCTTTTTCCCTTTTAGGATGGGAAAATCTATCCTATGACTATCCCACCATTGTGTTTTGAAAATATAAAACTTGTTTGATTTCAGAGACAGAGAGCTGGAGAGCAATTTGCCTCAGGGGGAATCATACCTTGATGCTCACCCATATGAAATTTAGATGATATTTAGATGAGACTCCAGGAATTACCAGGGGTCCTCAAACTGCAGCCCGTGGGCCACAAGAGGTGATGTGATTGTATTTGTTCCCGTTTTGCTTTTTTACTTCAAAATAAGATATGTGCAGTGTGCATAGGAATTTGTTCATAGTTTTTTTTTTTTTTTTTTAAACTATAGTCTGGCCCTCCAATGGTCTGAGGGACAGTGAATTGGCCCCCTGTTTAAAAAGCTTGAGGATGCCTGCATTAGACTTTTGAGTTGGTGCTGGAATATATCAGAAATTTGGATGCCATTAGGGTGGAATGAATGTTTTGATATGTGAGAAGTCACAGATTTGGGGAGCCTAGGGGCAGAATACTATGGTTTAAATGTTTGTGGCTGTCCAGAATTCATATTGAAACTTAATCCCCAATGCAGTAGTAATAAAAGGTAGGCCTTTAGGAAGTATTAGGTTATCAGGGCAGAGCCCTCATGAATGGGATTAGTGCCCTATTCAAGGGCTTGAGGAGTCTGTTTTTCTGTTTTTGCCTTTCTTCCATGTAAAGATACAGCAAGAAAGCACCATCTTTGGAGCAGAGTGCAAGCCCTCATCAGACACTGAATCTACTGGGGCCTTGATCTTGGATTTCTCAGAGTGTAAAACTATTTGCAACAAATTTCTGTTGTGTGTAAGTTGGCCAATCTAAAGTATTTTGTTATAGCAGCCAAAATGGACTGAGACAGCATGTAATGCCAATATATATGTTTTTATTTATAAATTATAGACATACTCTATTATAGCATTATTTTATAGAAATTATAAAATAGGAGCAAAGAATTTTATTAAATAAATCAAAAAATAAATACAAATAAAATTTCCTATATGGTCTTTCCAGCCTCAGTGGATTGTAATGCATAAATCAATTAGAAGATTTCTCAAGAAGGCAATCAGTGCAAACACTTAGATTCTACTTGTGCAGATTGGGAAGCCTAGAAAGTCTTACGGGTATGAGATATTACTCAGTCTACAGAGGAAAAGTCTGTCTCCACTGAGGAAAGTTACCACTCAGATAGTAGGATTAATTCTGAGTAATGGCAAGGTTAGAAGCTGAGTGCAGCTTCAAGAATTACACTGAGATGTGAGAACACGAGTAATATAAAACTAAAATGGGAAAAATAGAAATAATATACCTTACAAGATATTAGCTATATAAAGATTTTGAGGTTATTTTTATATATTTATTCCAAATGGAAACTTTTTTCTAAAAATGTAATTATAGCAACATTTCTGAAAAGTACAATGGCAGTGTCTGTCCAGAAGCTTTGAAAATGTTTATATATCATAAGTAAACTTCTTAGAACTTCTAAGAGACTAGGGAAAAGAATCAGACGTGGTGAAAAATTTATAAAGACGTTCAAAAGATGTTCATTACAGATAATTCATAATAATACAATTTAATAATTAAAAACAACTTGCATATCAAAACTAGGCAAAAGTGGTTCAGCAAATTATAATATACCGTATATACTCGAGTATAAGCCGACCCGAGTATAAGCCAACCCCCTTAATTTTAGCCTTTTAAAAAACTGGGAAAACTTAGTGACTCGAGTATAAGCCGAGGTGGAAAATGCAGCAGCCACTGGTAAATTTCAAAAATAAAAATATATACCCAAAACAATTACAATAATTGAGGAATCAGTAGGTTAAATGCTTTTCAATA